>OMLP01031376.1:0-22580 GCA_900302685.1 Spondyliosoma cantharus | reverse complement strand
CTGCTACATTAATAGAGAAACTTACTCTTTCATCTGAGCCAGAACAGCAGCTCAAACTCACAAACAATGTTACAAATGTTCTCTCAATTTCTTAACTAAACACATTTAGTCTGTTGACACAGAAACATCTACTGCAGTCCATATTAGGCTCATCAGTCTTTTGTATAACATTAGTTGTCTAATTATCCTGCTGGTCATCATAAATATGATGTTTACTTGCTAACTTTAAAAGTTAGATTTTTTTATCTGCACTATTTTTTTATTTGATTAAAAAACCTTTTTTATGAATCCTCGAAGGTACCTCAGAGCTTGCTTTATATATACTGTGTATCATAAAATAATATCATTTCTCTTTTCTTACAATCAGTTGAACCCTGGTCCTGTGTATGACGAAATCTCAGCTCAACCAACAGAGCAGGACGATCTTCACTACAGCAGAGTCACCTTCCATCAGAAACACACAGATCCTGTCTACAGCACAGTCCAGCCACATCAGGCCCGAGAACAAGAGCACGTCCCCTACGCTGTTGTCCACTTTAAATCCAACAAAGCCCCTTGAGTGAGCATCTCTTGTTATAACATCGTCTCTCTTGAGGGACACAATGTAAAAATGATGTAGCTTATTACAGGCTGGGTGGGTCATACGGTGTATTAGAACTAAGGAGTACTATTTTGATAAAACTTGTAGGAAATTGCTTTTTAAACACTGAGGTCTTGATATCACATAGACTTCCATGTTGGGATGATCATTAGAAATAAAATTCAAGGATATTAACACCCATAGTCACTGAACACATCACAAATCTTTGACTTTCATGACAAGTAAGGGCGATAAACTGGGTAACAGCTTGCGTATATTTGCTTACTTCAAAGGTGCCCTTGTATTCTAAATGTAATCCTACAAAAAAAACTGCTGTTCTATTTTTTAACCCACATGAGAGTAATGCATTATTTTCTTTACTTTCAGGCACCATGGCCAGGCAGAGGATTCCTAGAAGTTGTACAACACAGCAAACAAAACATAAAGCAAATGAATGTAGCAACACACCTGCCTCTTGCCAGAACTTGAATATTGTTCCGTTCATTATCTCTGCATCTTATTTGCGTTTAGGGACTTCAGCCGATGAGCTTCTCTACACAGGCTTACCGTGAATGAGCAGGCAGACATCCGGCATCTCATCCACATTTCAGGGGTACACTTCAGAGCGATGACGGACACCAGCTGCCTGTTTTAGGAAGTCAAACCAGGATCTTTGGGTTGGTCTGATTAACCCCTGGTCCAGTCTGTTAAAGCATATAGCTGTGTTTAATACGAGAAGTGGACACTGGTACTTTCAAACATGCAGCAACAACTATATTTCAAGAAATAGCTTTACAATTTATGTGAAACTTATGAAAGCTACAACAAACCAAACAAGTGACATCACCAGCTGAAAGACTAGCCAGTATCCTCCACATTACCTGGATGATTCTTACAACTCATTCACAATTCAAACATATTCCTAATATTTTCTATTTCTGAGGGACTATTTGTAGAGTTGGTGTATAATTCTCTGTCATGGAGTATATCACTAAAGTGCTGAAAGAAAAAAAAAAGCAGCCTCCCTGCCAGTTGCAGTTGTCTCAATGACTTTCATTATTAGTAACGAAATGAACATAAATCACCGTATATAAAACAGTTAAAAGTTAATTCCTCTTGCATTCGTTTACCGGACAGACCTGCTACATCCAATATGGCGGCGACGTCAACTAACGGTCGAGCAAGTCAATGCGGCGTCTACATGTACATGGTATCTATGGTTACATTACGCTAATACCAGCTAAGTTAGCTAACTGTAGTTTCGATAGTTAGTTAGTTAGTTAGTTACAGGTAGCACACTTCTTTCACTGAAATTTAACGTATTTAAACTTAATTAAAAACTTGTGTTACTATCTAATGATAAAACTTGTTTGTAACAGAAAAAGCTAATAAAGAAATACTCACCCAAAATAAAAGTATGTATGCCATGTAACAGTGTCCATTGTGAAGACGTTGATGTATATATATATATTATTTTTTTTGCCAATAATTGCTTGGTCGCCTTTTACCTGACAGTTTTTTCTTTACTTGTTTTCCATGTCGTTTTAAATAGCTGCCTTTCAACAACCCTACATGACGGCAGGGCAAACGCGTTTAGCCGTTTACCGTTGGTGCCCTAAAATGGCCGCCGGAGCTCGTATCTTTCTTTCACGAGCTCCATATTTATGAACGTTGAACCCCTCGTGGATCATTTTTTGTAACGACGTAAATAACCTATGTTTTAATATATTTCCCATATATTGCAATATTTCACAAATGTTTTGTTTCTGCTGTAAATATAAGCCATTTCACTCATTTTATTCTACAAAAACAGCATCAAGCTTTAAGTTTTAGTTGTCTTACAGCTTATTCACAAATATTCATCAATAAAGTAGATCACAAGACCCAATACTGTGTTTCGACTTTTGGTGAATTGATTAAAGGTTGTGTGTTTGAATAAAACTGACTCACCTGTCTCCTCCTTGTGCTCTTAATTGTTTAATGGCCACTGCAGTCACTAATTAACATGTAGTTAGATCTAGCTTCAATTAAAAAACAAGCTGCAGTGTAAATGCTACAACAAAGAACTCAACAATTCACGGGTACAAGATTTGGTCCACATTAATATATTTTATTACCAGAGCATTATACACTTCAATAATTATTCTGAATACAAAAAAAAAAAACATAGGAAATTTGTAACCTCTAGTTTATGTTGTGCAAGTAGCCGTGAGACTTTTTATCCTTCCATTCATTGAAAATTCAAGTTTTAATTTCAAGTCCAGTTGTAACAGTGCATGTTAAACATGTGCTCAAGTCACTTTCACGTTAGACAAAGAGGATTCAAGAGTGTATACAGTTTGCAAGCAAGTTATCAGTGGCTGTTCAATAAGTTAAATACTGTGTTAAAAGCCAAGACGAATACATAACTTACAGAGTAAAAGGCATGAAAGTGTGTTGTGGAGAAAGAAAAAAAAAAAAAAAAGGTACAAGTTTGGGTCCCAGACACATCAGGCAGATTTCATCATCGCCGTTATCCAAGCTGTGCTACAGTCAGACTACAGGGTCCTGTTGATGATATGACCTCATGGGGAAATGTCAGTGTATTTCGTGTCAGTGCGGCTACTTTGGTTAAAAAAAAAGACGAACATGAGTAGGTGGGAATAAGGAGGAGATTTATCTCAATGAGTAATGCTCTGACTCAATGTGTTTACCCACACAATGGACCATGGGAGGTTGACAATTAGCTGACATCATCACAGTCAGTCTGTGCCACTTCCAGTTTTATTTGGTTGTGACACTTCCTCCTACACTGCCCTTGTTAATCACATACCAAAAGAGGGAAACACTCCACACTCTCCTCCACTGGTTTACACACAAAGAGTAAACTCACGTCACCATTATGGTGATTAAGTCAGGGTTAAGGTCACATGATGCTACATAACTTGCCCTCAATAGGCTACGTGAAGTGTCAGTCTTGTCTCACATATTTGCAACCGTGTTCTGACATCTCAACTGGAAAAGGATAGTCATTGTGGTCACGTCATCTCAAGGATGTTTGAAAGGAAGAGCACACCCACACAGACACCACAGTCTTATATCTGACACATGGCTCGCAAATCTTTGTCCCTCGCCCAGTCACCACTCTTGGGACTGCCCTTTGCTCTCGTATTCTCCAACACATCTACTCTCATGGTCCCATCTTCGAAGACGCTCCTTGTTGTTTTCCTGCGCCTTCAATTGTCCAGTAGCAGCTTTGCCAGGGACTGGAGGGTTTCCCTCTTCTGAAACAAGTACATCTGGGTTTCCCACATCATGTCCACCAGGACCGAGTCGCTCACCTCATCCAGCAACACCTCCTGAGACAACTGGGGACTTAATCTGCACAAAAGACAATAAACACGGGGATTTGGATCGAGCACTTTAGAAACAATAAAGTGAAGTAACAGCCTGTGTGGCAATCACTAATAACAGGAAACAAGAACGCCTGCCAAATTGTGTTCGAATATAGTGTTAAACATAGCTTGTTTCCAAACCAATATAAGTAGTTTAAATAAGTAATTCAACTGGACTGGTAAGAATGATTACTGTTAAGGGTTAAACACTTGTTTTTCCATGTGTCATCTTCCTGTTGACTCTCCATGTCTACACCATTTAGACTGTTAGCAAATAGTGATCATCCAAACCAATAAAAGCAATGGTTAAAAAGACTATAAGAGCGAGGGGTTTCAATAGCTAACCTTGTTCTTTATGTTCGTGTCATGGTGGTGTACGTGCTTGACTGACATGTGCCTCGGCCATATCTATCTGATCCGTGTCAGTAAACATAGGACATTCCCTAACTTGTCTCTTCAGTGGTTCAAAACACCGCAGAAGTGTGTGAGATGGTGAGAGGAAACCGAAGTTGGGGAGATGGTGTGATTAAGAGGTTTAGTCAGAAAAAAAAAAAAACGGATGTGGGGAAGGTTAGATAGGGGTCATCGCCGCGATCGGAACTAGCTGGAAATGAGAACCAAAATGCAGCAGAATCATAGTCAGCTGACCTGTGGTAGATGGTATCGATCATTTCACACCACGCGCTGGCTCTGTCCACTGCACAGCCATCAGAGTCTGTACACTTCACATTCAGAGACATTTGCAGGCATTAGAAACAAAAAGACAGCGCCTGAAATGTCACTGTTACTAAAATATTAGAAAGCTCCACAAGTGGACGCGGAGAACAGAACTCTTAGTGGATGAATTGTAGTGAGTATCTAGCAGTCACTGATTTACGCGCAGGCCATACTCACGCAGTCCACCAGCATCTTTCCGAGTTCCTTGGCACTTATGATGCTCTTCGCCAGCTCCAGAGGGTTGGAGGGTCGGAAAACATCCACAGAGCTCACCACCACCTGAGGAGGTTTACCTGGAGATGCACAGGAGCACGGCGTGGGAATTCAGAGCGGTATACGGCACCTCGGATAAACAGCACTCGAGACACAGTGAATGTGGCTTACCTGTACCAAGAGAGACCACTATGCCCAACTTCTTGGTTTGGTTCCCGTGGCCCTGAGAGGAAGGAGAGTTAAGAGGAGTTAAACAAAAGAAAAAAGGAGACAAATAAATAATCAAATGAAAAAGTCCATAAGCGTTATAGTGATTGAAAGTGAACTAATACAAGTAAAAAAATAGAATGCAGTCGTCAGGTTGCCTACCTCCGCTTTTAAGGCTTTATTGTACTGATGGATTTCCGACATGGCGTCTAGCGTCGGGTTGTTGGCCAGCAGCCCTCCATCCAGAAAGCGTCCCATTGGTCGGAAGTAGGTGGGTGCGGCGCCGCTTGAGCGGGCAGCCCGCCAAACAAGTTGTTCTGGTGCAAAAACATGGATATTCAATTTTTTTTAAAAAAAGGCTTGAAACAATGAATCAGATCCTTTGATTCTGGGTGCAGAGTTTACAGAGAAAGCATGTTAGCGCTCACGAAGCGTTCACTTTCATTCATGCTGAAAAGGCCAAATGGCTGAAGTACGTTTATTTTGCCGCCATGCTATTAAAAGCATGTGTTTTGTATGAAATCACATTCAGAGGCAAAGTTTGACATTTTGGGAAATACTATTGTTCGCTTCTGTGCCGAGAGCTAGATGAGAAGACCGACGCTACTCTCGTGTGTGCACAGAATGATGAAGCTACAGGTGGCAGTCGGAAGTTAGCAGTCGGCTAACTTAAACTGGCTTATAAAGTGGAAACAGGGGAAACGTTAGCCTGGCTCAGTCCAAAGGTAACAAAATCCACCTACCAGAGCATCTACAGCTAACTAACATAGTAGTAGTATATCAAGAAGACAAATACCAATATTTCCCAAATGTCTAAACTATTCCTCTAAACATGGAAATATGGGAATTTGTGGAGCACTTGACATGCTGCGATTGTCAACTGAAAATCTTTGTGAATCTGTTTCCTTTAAATACTTCAAGAAACAAAAAAAGAAAATTCAGTCATGCCCCCGTGCCGATAGAAAGGCAGGCCAAGTTTCATAGTCCACAAACACATGTCTGGAGCTTCACAGCAAAACAGCGTCACAGGGTCGTTTCCTGGACTGCGAAACTTCACCCAACTTTCCATCAGCATGTGGGAAGACAGAAAATGACTTGGGGTTGAACCGTCTCTTTAGTTTAAGTCTCTCACTCACACAGACACACACCTTCGTCTGTCACCTTCCTACGCTTTCTGGGTGGCTCTTCTGTGTGTCCTACTATCAACACATCCTCATCCTCCCATCCTGGAACAACAACACGGCTGGCACTCAGACAACACAGCAGAACTGAGCGTGCTCAGGAACATGACAACACACATACACACATACTCAGATGTAGCTTTACTCTTGCGAAATCCCAGGATGTAAAGCCGCCCAGCGTGGGGTTTGAAAGCTGTTTACCTTGACACCATCCAGTGGTAGTATAAATGCACTGCACTACCCCCTCCATCACAACATGAGAGCACCGGTGCAATGAGCCGACAAACATAACTGACTCCCTGTCCTCAAGTACCTTGTGGGATGGTGAGGGGTTTGAATGTGGCAGTGGTGGCGTATGGGGGCTCTCTATGGACGGAGGGAAGGTCATAGTTCCTGAAGATGTGCAGCTCGCCTGGATGTCTGTCTGCTAGAACACTGGTCACCATCACTCTGCACGGAAACAAGTAAATGAGTGGAAGGAGAATGGAAAAGAAAGACTTTCGACTTCTCTTTAAAACCTGAAACTCAGCAATGGCAACAAATGAATGCGGCCATGTTTATAATCTGGTAATGGAGACACTCAACATGAACAGTTACCTGGGGTATCGGACATCCGTCATCTTGGTGTTCTCTCCAAACTCTTTCTTCAGGAAGTCCTCCAGCGGTGCTGATTCGTAAGGGCGTGAACCTCTGAACACTTGCTCCTTCATCCTAAAGTACAGGCAGCGCAGGTACTCCATGGATTTACCTGCATTAAAAGAAACATCAATGTTATTTTCAATGCTGAATTATTAAAAAACGTGAAAACTAAAGGGTAAATATACACACCATGGACTATAGCGAGGGCCAAAATGCCCCCAGTGCTGGTGCCAGCCACCCAGTCGAAGAGCTCTCTGGTAGGCCGGCCGGCCGCTCTCTCCAGAGCGATCAACATCTGGATCAGCACCAGGCCTTTAATACCTCCACCATCCAGACACAGGAGCCGGTCCATCCTGCAGAGTAGAGGAGACGGTTTTGCCGTTTCCAGAACTGCAATTGTCTCAAGTAAAACATTTGAAAATACTCGTTAAAAAAAATACAACAGAGCTGAAGATTTTAACTCACTTCATCATCTCCATTTTGGGGCCATCCACTTCAGACTTGCCTCTGCTTATTGCACCGACTGCAGCCCCCACATACATGATGTCCCCAAACCCTGTCAGACAATTACAACAGCTATTGGTTTGGGACCAACGCACAGCATCAAACTCACACGTAAAGGGATACCAAAAGTGAAAGGGGCTTCTGGGTTTTCTACAAGCCACAAAACTTCTACTGCTACCACTATCATGACATTATTAGCACAGCGGCTCTCTGCTACAGTATGTTGGCTGAAAAAAAAAAGGGACCAGAGTGATCCGACGTGTCAAATAAACATGAAAACTTGAGGCTCTAGTTTCACAGAAAACTCAGATCTTGTTGGGTCATTAACATGATTTAAAGGGACATTTCCAATCAAAGATACAGATGTATCCTCTTAACTGTAGAGCTGTTTATCCATCTAGATTGTTTTGGAGTGAGTTGTTTATTTCTGAAGAAAACGATCGTCGTGATATTTGCCTTCTCTAAAATCTAATAAAACTATACGGTATTCGACTTGTGGTGCTCAAAGTGCCAAACAATACATGAGCTGGCTACTTTAAGATCATTTACAGACCTTGTTATGAGCAGTTTCATTTATGACCTATTATTTTCCGTGTCACTGAGCAGAAAGAAGAGCTAATCTACTCATGGACAAGAGGTTGGCTAATAAAGGCAACAAAGCAGGCTAAGGCTGCAGCTCAGCTGGGGGAGGACTCATTAATGTTTACATCTCGTGCTGTAACGAGCACAAGCCTCTTATGCATGAGTAGATGCTGTGTAGTGATATGGGTGCTAAGTGATAATAGTTCCCACATGAAACTGCTGGTAACAAATCACAAGCCGAGTGCTAGTTATATTACATTTGTTCTCTATGGTTGATATTTCCAAACTTGGCAAATCACACGGTAAAACTGTCCCTTGAAATTTTTTCCACAGCAGTTAAATATTAAATATTATGCATAATCCCAAAGGGAGACATTTAAATTAAGGCGGTGACAGCACAGTGGAGGGAGGGAAGAAGGACGTCTGGTGGCGTTACCTATGCCTCCAGGCTTGGTGATGGGGGGAGGACTGCCAGGGGAGGGTGGGAGGCACCGCTGGACCCCTACATTACACAGCATGTCCAGCAGTATCTTTCTATTAGGACCTTTTGTGTTACACACACACACACACACACACAAGCAGGCAACATGTTAGACATGCACACACACAATAATAATAAGCAGAGATAAAGACAAAGAGAGAGCAAGGACATGAGAGAGCTGTTAGCAATTATCATGCATTTTCAAAATCAATGAATGCATCAATAAAGCAAACTCCTTTCCCATCACTTCTGCCTCAGAGCATCAAGTGAGTGGTTTCATGAACATCCATCTCTACGTGCAAACAACAAACATGATTATGCAATAATGAATAGAAGCACAAATTCAGGACTGACAATATTCTGATCTGTCAATTTTCTCTGTTTTTTAAATTTTTTTTATACATATAGCACCAATTAACAAAGTTTATCTCGTGACACTTTTTATATAAAGCAGATCAAGATCATACATAATATACAGAGACCCAGCATTCCCCCGTGAACTAGCACCGCCCTGTAACAGGCAGAACGCTCCATCGAAATGAAATCTCTCATACAATTATTAAAGTACATTCAGTCATTGATTTTTATCAGCTGCCAGGAACGGCAAAAATATCAGTCGTCGTGCTAACATGCACTACGGAGTTGATGCGTCGATGAAGCAACTCCACTACTTCTGAATTTCACAACTGCAAGGTGTAAATAGTTGTTTCCGCCGCCAGCCATACAGGATAAAACACGTGTTCATTTATTCACTTAGTCTTTAACGGAACATGAAACACAAAGAAAGATAGCGAAGATAGGATAACAGACTTCGTACCCAGTAGGCAAAATTGGCTTAGTGTAGTAAAGTGAAGTTTAAAGTGAATCAACCTAAATGCCAATGATGTCCTTATATTATAAAGCCATTAGATTGTGCAAACAGAATCTTCTTCACGAGTTGTTAAAACTAAAGTATTTGCTATTGCCAGTTTAAGAAACTGAAGGGCAGTTTAAATACTGACAAAGGTGTGAGAACAAAGATTTTGACTTTGAATGCAGTACTGCCCTCTACTGTTTTGAAGGTGAACATGAGAGCAGTGGGTAGAAGAGACTGAAGTAACAACAGTTAACTGACAAGACAATTAGTTTTATTTTGAACAATTCTTTATCTGTTGCCTTCCTCTTTGGACTCTTTCTTATTATCCAATTTTACTCAGTATGGCAGAATAATCTTGCTTATTGCAAGGAGCTGTAAAACAAGATTTAACATACTGACACACGAGGCAAAGTTTCTCATTTTGTGACTCTATCGTTACACACTCAGCCATTTTCATGCAGCTTTACCGTATTACCGGCAATTAAAGGAGACACGTGTTATGATGTTATTATAAAGGTCATGCAATCGAAGTTCAATCAGTCCTTCACAATTCCTTATTTCCCTCCTCTCTCTTCCTTTAATCCATCCTCCACTGTACACCTCCTTGCCTCCCTCATCTTCTTCTTCTTCTTCTCTCTCTTACCTTTGCTGCTGCGAGCAGCGATGAGTCCAGGTGTTTCTCCCAGGTCGTTGTGGATCTCCACATCAGCCCCGAACACAATCAGAGCTTTGATCAAGTCCATGTGGTCCATCTAAAGAAGACAGAGGCACATTAAGTGGTGCAGTAATATTTTTCAAGAGGTTACAATTTAGCTGTTTCACTTATCCAATGAAATTTGGATGTAGCATAAATAGCATAGATGCAAAAGGAGAGAATATTTTTTTCCTGTTGAAACGAGAACTCAAACCAACATTTTAAACCTTTATAGTCTTTAAATAAACCATTTATAATCTTTATAACCGTAAGATGT
This sequence comes from Spondyliosoma cantharus, assembly GCA_900302685.1. NCBI lineage: Eukaryota > Metazoa > Chordata > Actinopteri > Spariformes > Sparidae > Spondyliosoma > Spondyliosoma cantharus. The sequence continues at coordinate 12,275 of OMLP01031376.1, read as the reverse complement.
GGCAAACCAAAATTAGTGCCTGAAGGTGTTTTTTTCAAATGTTTGCACACAAGCTTACAAAACGTGATTAACTCCTCTCACATGGCCAGTGGATGAGTTTGCCTTTGTGTGTGTGTTTTCTTTTCTGGTACGTCGTCTTTGGTGTCATGAACGTGTCGCAGCATTAACAGCAGATCATTTACGCCATCAGACTGTCTCTAGAAGACGCTAAAACTAGTTTTAAAAAGCTATTTTGAATCGGACATGTTGTTTTTTCTGGAGCTGATGATGGAGGAAGCCAAAGATTGACATTATAAATCAGGCTTCTAAACAAGGACACAGCGGTGACATACAGTCCATTGTTACTTTTTAAAAATCTCACTTCAGTCTCTCTTTCAAACTCAACGGCAACTGAATGATGTCCAAGCGTCGCTTCAATAAAGATGGGCGGAAAAGATATTTCCATATTAACGGACTGAGTGATTATTGTACCCTTCCCCAGTGACGACAAATGCCAGACGTTGGTGGGTGTTAGTGAGGATTTTGCCCAGTGTGAAAGGGAGCCTGTGTTGCAACCACATTGCAAAATCATTTCTTGACATTTCCCTTGGTCATCAGTAAGAGATTACTGTTCTCATCAGGAAAATAAGAGGAAAAGGAAAGACGATATCTTGCACACGGACCTTCATCGCTAAGTGCAGAGCTGTGTTTCCGTCCTGGCCCTTCAGGTTGGCATTCGCTCCGTGGGTGAGCAGCACCATGGCCGCCTCAAAGCGGCCCTTCTTGGTCAGAATATGGAGGGGGCTCTCTCCGGTCTTACTGAGGTAGTTTACTGCACAGCCGTGTTCCAACAGGATACGGCACATCTGGCAGGGAGAGGGAAGATTTTTTTGTAACATCCCGTTTTAATACATTCATTCCTGTGGATTTGTACCGCTGATATTCAAACATGTAGTATAATTCCAACGGCTCATTATGGATATCTAACCACACATGTAATATTCTTCACCTCAGCAGTTTTGGCCCAGTGCAGAGGCGTCCCTCCATACAAAGAGTCCTCAGCCTGGAGCTGGCCTGGGTCAGCTTTGAGGATCTCCTCCACACAGCTGACAGTCACACACAAAAGAAAAGAGGGATATTTACCATGGATCAACTCAAGGACATCACTTGCATAGAGTCCATGTTGTTCTATTTTGAGGGGCGACAGATCAAAGAGGCTCCACAGTTTGTCTCAGGTTTGCAATTTTTGTACAGATTTCATTTTTTTAAATAAACTGTACCGACTCCTTTGGAAAAATAATTTAACAACCTCAACAGAAATGATGATTTAGATGCACAATATTGCTTGTATGAGTTAATGTAGTTGTCTTAGAGGTACTCTACATTTTTACTTTCATGTGCTGTCTTATTCCAAGTCAATAAACCCAGATACTGGAGGCATATTGCACAAGAGGACAAGCGTTTACTGGATCTGTGGCTGAAAGTCTTTTTAAAAGAGGGTCACCAGGGAAACCATCACTACAAAACCATATGCTCTTCTGTGTCACTGATGACACTAACTTTGGACACTGCATAACTGAGTCCAGAGAAAACTCCAGCGGATTACAACCAGCAGAAACCATTTTTTAAAAATGTGATGTGCCAGCAGTTCCAATCACACACAGCTGTGGCTCGTTGCAAAACCGTAATCCTCATTTTTACCCCTACTCACCCCTTCTCACTGTACTTCATGGCACTGTGGATGGCGTAGCCAGCACCACCAACGACATCACACTTTGCTCCACCCCCCAACAGAGCTTTGACGGACTCAATGCGTCCAAGGCGGCAGGCGACATGAAGAGGCGTCTCCCCTTCGTTGTTCATCTCGTTCACCCCCGAGCACAACCGCGAACACATGACCTGAATGAGGAAAGGAGAAAATGATGGACGGCGGCTTGTTACTGTGCAGTTTAGAGGACATGACGGGTTAAATACTTTATGATTCTGGACCTGAAATAGCAACCTACCTACCTTGGGAAAACATTTTTCGAGCACAGAAACACGGCGGTCAAAATGTCATCAGATGGAAATGTGACTGTGACTTCACTCCTGCTGAGTCTCACCTGGATGATGGCAGGAGAATCCTGCTTAGCAGCAAAGTGCAGGGGTGTCTCTCCGTTGCGGTCCTTGATGTCGGTGCGAGCCTGGCTTTCCTCCAACAGCTCCTTCACACACACTGAGTCGCCTCGCTCACATGCCCGGTGCAGCGGTGTTTGACCCGATGCATCCCGGGCATTGATCTGACTGGAGACAGAAAGACGACCAAACAGGTCGATTAGCCACTAAAATGAATATTTTGTGTAGAGCTGGTTTGGATTGACCTCTCTACGTCCAGACAGCCACTGTGTTCCAGTCGTACAGCATGGAGGTGAAGCTTGCAGAGACTTCAGAGTTGTTTGAGATATACAGGATAACCACTACTGTAGAGTTAAGTATTACTACTACTGTTTGAGACTTTTCAATTCGTCCTCAGCTGTCCACTATAAAAATGTGTTCATTTCATGACCTAACAAGTTGGAATTTCAACTTCTGACAGGCATTAATAATAACTATATAGAAATAGTCTTCTCACTAATGACCTTGTTTGCTTATGTAGCTGATGTAGAGGCATCGCTATAAAACTGAGACTGTTTCTGAACCAGTTAAAAACTATTTGTAACTCCAACGTCCCAGATCTGGGACTTGGCTGCAAATCACAAGTTTTTCATTGTAAGATAAGATCAGTCGTCTCTTCAAATGTCTTTTTCATGTTGTTCCTGTTGCCTTATTGTGTCTTTGAGATTAAAATCTTTGACGACAATGTTTGTGAATGCTTTTTAGAAGACAGACACATCTTGCATATCTTGTCAACTAAAGACAAAAACATAGCAAATAAATGTTTCTATTGTGTTATATTATTTAATATCTCAAGTAGCTTTCAAGTAAATGCAAGTTGATTATCATGCTGTCCTGAAATGAATGAAAGTCAGTTGCAGCAGGGCAAATGTGTAGAGTAAATTGATCTGGAAGGGTTTCGAAACCCTGTTATTACAAACTAATGATAAATATTTAATGCTATTTGTGCACTGTATGCATTTAGCCGGCAACTTCATATTGACCGCCGCACATTTAATGCCTCTGTAGTATAGGTTTACACATTATAATCCTCTTTTCATTCAGCTTTATCCTGAGGCGTTTATCTCAGGCCCCTGAGCCAGAAGCTCGGGCTGAAATGATTAGTCAATTCATTCTTTAGTCAACTGCCAGAAATAAGGCTGATAATCAATTGTAAGAATCCTTGTTGACATCTTCGCGATAAAATATCATTTTGGACTCAAGTCCACTGACACAAACATGAGCATTTCCTCAAGCAGAAATCAAATTCAGCACGTTTCCTCTTACCTCTGGACATAGTTGTGTTTGAGACAATCTCTCAGGCCCGTCTCCACAGCAATGTGGGCAGAACTCCAGTCCGGGTGGCTTCGGATACAGTCCACAATAGGCTGGGCGGTCTCTGCCTTCAGAGGAAGTGTCTCATAGAAGGGGCGAAGCTTGAGGGCATATTGGGGGAACCAGTTCATGGCATCTTCCTCTGACGGCACCTGAAACAGCCTGGTTAACACAGCGCAATGATTACGTGGGTTGGTCATATTTCACAAGGCTCTTGAAAGGGAAATCTAAATGAAGGGTTAAGGTCATGAAAACGTTGGGAATGTGGTAACACTGCGACAAATTATATACAAAATACATATTATGGGAAGCAGTTTCTCCACTGAGGAAGATAAATCCAGAGATAGCTCTATGTTTCACTCCCACTGGTAGGAGACAAACTGTACTTTGGGGAATGATTGGTTTAAGCTCGTCCGGTTTCATAAGGTGCAAAATGTCAGTTTTCAAAACTTTGGTATTAACAATAAATCTTAACTAGAGACTAAAGTAAAAAAAGGGCAACACAGTAACAGAGTTTTGACTCATATTCCATCAGCACTGCTTATTTTTGACAGTTTGATCTGAGTTTCTTTCTCTTTCCATCCCACTAAAAATGTGGAAGTACAATCATCCACATCTTAACAATGACCACAAACATAGTGCGTACGCACAATCTGAACAACAGCTTTAGAGCCAGCAAACGAGTGGGTGGCTCTGGCTGCAGGCAACATGGAGGAAGATGAACATTGTTCAGTGGCTTATATCACCCATATTGTAATGAGACATATCTGGTTGAAAATCAGCAAGGTTCCCCTTTAAGTAACCCTTTTTGTAACCTTTACATCTGCAATACAAATGCCCTGCAGGTCACGTTTCCCTGCACACAAGTGGTAAATATTCAGTGTAGTTTTTAAAAATGCTGATGACAAGTTTGCTTGGATCATAAAAATAATCTTATCTTCATCTTATCATCAGTGCTTTCCAGATCTATGACCGAATGACAGGGCTCTGAGTCATTCAAGATAAAAGGCAGTGAAGTTGGCGGCGTGTGTCGACAGCAATCTAACCTAAATCACAAGGTGGAAGGCTGCAAGTATTGACCAAATGTGGAGAAGCTCATGAAATCACACGCTATCTTGTAACCATCTAGCTTGTGGTCATGTCAGCTTTCATCTGCACATTTAAATCTAGGTCAGCCGCTTGATTATGACACAAATCACACCACCCCTCCCTGTCCCGCTGCGCGATCAATACTGACCTCAGAGTCATAGTGGGCGTCTCGGGGCACATGAGCAGACAGTCCCATGACTGACACTGGGTGTTTCTGTACAGGACCATCCGCCCCTCCTCTTTCAGCATGATTTTGCCTCCTCCGCCGTAGTCTGAGAGCGGCACATCCCTGACCCTGTAGGGGTTGGTGAAGAGGGTTGACACAGAGGACACTGTGTCCAACAGCCGGCCCAGGAACTGCATGGTCACCTGAGGCAAAAACAACAAGAGAGCTTAAGGAAAGACTCAAGACAACCTTCAGCAAGCAGTCTCTCATCATGTCTGACTGATGTAAACATGCAAAAGCTGTTCAGCCCTGCCCCTCTTTGTCAGCCTAGGGGATTGCTTTCAACATTAATGAATCATTCATTGCATCCCAAGGACAGGGCTCAAGAGTAGCAACAGGTGTAACACCCCACATGTTACATACTGAGGCTACTGACAATCTGTATTCTGTTGTTATCAGTGGATGCACCGCCCAAAACAATGTTACAGCTAGTTCAGGAGTTCAGTACTAGCTCTACTACCAAATGAATAAACAGCTCGGGGTTAGTGCTCTACTCTCCACTTTCTATTACACGAGAGGAAGAAGACCTCCTGCTGACGGAGAAAAAAAAACGGTGAAATGATGAACAAGTGGCTTCTTTCAGTTTCTAGTTATACTGAGTCACTTTGACGTTAACTTACGTTACCAACGCTAAAAAAGCAGAGAAGCAGCGCACCCTGTCGACAAAAATCCCCTCAGCTCGTATTTTCTGACAGAAAACCTGACAAATGTATCAGTCTACGCTACAGTGAAGTGCAGCTTAATCGCATTAAGTCGTGTGAAAGCAGCCTTTCGGCTGTTGCGTGTCCCTGCTTACCTGCTAGCTCTCCTCTGCGTTCGGCTGACTCCTGACAGCGACATCAACAACCGCCGCACTGCAACCGAACCTGCTTCCAAAGCTTGACTGACGTTGAGTTGGTCCAATCAACAGGGGCTTTGTAAAAAAAGGGGGTGGGGCTTATAATATTAACAACGCTCGCCCTGGTTTCCTTCGCTTTGGAAAGTCCCCCCAGCAGAGACCTGTGATGGTCCCGTGACCACGGGCTCTATAAAACGTAATGAAGGGGAACATTATATTGAAATGTCTTAAACATCAGTCAGTTCAGCAACTTGAGAGGATTCCTGATAATTCAGCATTTTAAAAAAAGCACACATATGCACAACTCAGAAGTCAGTTTATTGGGATATGTGAGTGGATATGCAATCAGAATAAAAATAAATGTGTCGCATTGTTTTTTGGGGACCAGCAATATTCACACGACACAAAAGAAAAAATCAGACATGTCAAACCAAGTGAAACACTAATATATCCCAGCATCACTAACTAACTTGGGGGTAGTGACACATTGAGAACACTACCTCAGCCCTCATGAATAACATTAGGTTACAACAGCAAGAGTAAAACTTCCTTTGATAATACATTCTATCAAGACATATACATCAAGCACATTAATAGGACAAACACATGCATATACAACAATGGGATTGAAATATAAATAACATTATAACAGAGCCCCTGGAGTCCCAAAAGCTTAGATTTTGTGCAAAGATTCATATTTTTTGCGCACAAGTAATATCGATATTATGCTTGAAATGTGTAAAATGTTTCTTTGCATATTCTATAATTCCCAACCCCAAAATAAACCGAAAAAACAACTATGATTCAAGTCGAGATAACTATTTGATCGCATTATTGCAAATGTGTGTGTCCCCGTGCACATGTGTGTGTGTGTGTGTGTGTGTCTGGGGTGCGTTCTATATGACAAACTGAAACAGGTTTATAAAATCCAAGATTTCTGTTATTAGTTTAAACTTTTCAACTAATATAAGGAACGGAAAAGAGATAAAAGAGGAGTCCCGGTCCCTGATGGATCCCTCAGCCAGACGTGAATCCCGTGATAGCTCCGAGTCATCTTTCTCATAGCGAAATGTAAATCGTTTGATTCCCCTCAGAGCTTGAAATACGTGAAAAATTAGGCTTGAAAAATGTGTACAGTTTCCTCCTAGTTGCTTCGGTTTCCCCAACATTAAATTAGTAATAATAATAATTGTAATAGTTTAAAAAATGAAAGTACATTTTGGTCATTTTCAAGAATTTACACTCAAGCTGGTTCAACAGAAAATATGTGAATTAATATGTAATTATTTCTATTAATTTCTATCATTTATTCATTAGATGGTAGCATCACGCTTTTGGTGTTATTGTTACATTTTTTAATTGTATTATTTACTTGGATTCTTACCTCACAAGTGCTTTTGCACAGTGTAACGAGCATGTTGACAGTTTCAGGGTGCTTTTTCAATAAATTGTTGGTTTTCTTAGTAATGCTGTGGAACCTATATGGTGCAGGTTTGTGCTGATTGTACAGAAAAAAATATATATATAAATATTTAACCTTTATTTAACCAGGAAAAGACTCATTGATTAAAAATCTGTTTTACAAGAGTAAAGATAAAAGGGAGTAATCTATTACTCTGTATCTCTTTGTATACAGTTTGTGGTCTAACATGACTTCAAGCTTACAGCTCACAGCTTTTTCCTGCTTATTCAATTGGATATTAATTTATAATCTGATTTGTAATCTGATCTGATTTTATATTTATGATTACCCCTGATATCAGATTACAGACTCACCAGAAGTACGGGCTGCATTTACAGAGGATCGTCTTGTGGACTTGAAACTCAACATCCTTGACGCTGATGACTGTGACGAGGGGCACTGAGGGGGGGAAATTCAGGGTGAGTTTTCACAGCAGAACTATCACACTCAGTTCTTTGGTCAGCCTTGTGTTTGTAACAGGAAGTAGAACTTATTCTTGTGGTTTCGCTGCTTCAAACTTCTTTTTCAGCAGTCTTATGTTAGAAACTAAGAGCAGACACAACCAATACGGTAAGACATCTCCCGAGATATTTAAGAAAATAGTTCTGACTTTTGCTTTTTGACTTTTTCTTTTGTGATTTAAAATTGTAAATGAATAATAAAACAATTTTTTAAAAAAAACAATATTTTCCCTGTTTATCCGTCACATTTTGAAACATCTAACACACCGAGCGGGAATAGAGATACAGACAGGAGGAGACAGTACAAGCATGTACGATGACAAGTTAGTGATGAAAGCTATACACAAATAACCCTTAATGTAGCACCATAAGCACCTACTTATCTCGCACTACTTTCCACTTCTACCTCCGCCATCTTGTGCAACTATCCTGTGTAATAATATATATATATTTTTTTTACATATTCTGTTTATTTCAAATACTATATTTATTTATGCATCCAACCTTCAACAAGACAATACTTTTACACTTTATTTAACCTCCTGTATACAATGCATAGCCTATAGTCCTTTCTATATTGTATCTTTCTCTTTTATCTAAATCTTTTTTAGTATTTTTTAAGTCGTGTACTTATTGTATGTCTGTCTAAATGTTACTGTAACAAGTGAATTTCCCCATGTGGGATGAATAAAAGTCTAAAGTCTTATGCTAACAAAATGTTTGTATTGAAACTTTACACCATGTTCTGCAAAAATTAAACAGGTACATAGATGTCTCCGGTTGGGGGGGAAGATGAACAGTGGTGTGTTTGGAAATAAACCTTGTTTTTGCTCTACATATTAATTAACAACAACACTAGCACTTCTGTCGCTGTGACCCCGGGAAGCTGCCCCGTGTTTTCTTCAGGGAGGAGCCAACATGGCGCCGCCTGTCACCGAACAGGGATGATGGGCTCGAAGAAGCGCGCGGTTATTCGCATCCTCGCGAGTGTCTTCGTCGTTGCCAGGACGACTGAGGGGGCTGACCCGGGCCACGTGACAGATAGCAGGCTGTCCGCGCCGCTGCTGCCGCTGCTGCTGTTGTTGTAGTGGTGGTGTGTGTGTGCGTGAGTGTGTGTGTGTGTGTCCGCATGTGTGTGTCCGCCTCTCACACAGTTTGGCTGTGGTCGGCTCGAGCAGACAGCAGTGCCTGACGTCCGGAGAGAGGGAAACACAGACAGGTAGCGTCAGTTCGGGCATGAAAGATGGAGCTCTCGGCGGTGGGAGATCGTGTTTTCGCCGCGGAAGCCATACTGAAACGCCGCGTTCGTAAGGTGAGCTTACAGCCGTCCCGCGTGTTTTGACTTCCCGCAGATGTTTGGCCGCGGCTCGGCTCGGCACGGCTCCGGTCCATAGGCTCCGGGCTGTCTCCTTGCGCCCTATGCTATGCTATGGAGGCCTCGCAGGCTCGCGGGTGCCGTTTACTTTGCTAGTCAGGGCTAGCTCGAAGCTAACTAGCGAGGCTATCAGTCATGGCTCGTATATTCAGGCATTAGCAGGGTAATGAAAACAGCGACACAAAGAAGGGGCTAACTGCGGAACAAGGCAGCCCAGCCGAACAGATGAGGGCTGTGCTGTGAAATGGAGGGGCCTGAATTTTCTGCCAGCTAATGGCAGCTAAAGCTACACAGCCACAGTCTTCATTTTACAGCCTGTGGAAGAAGAGGTGTGTGTGGCAGCCACATTAAAGGCTGTTGGAGACTGCTGCTTTTCTTCTACAGCTTGTGAAAGATGGCTACCAAAACATTAGTGATGGGGAAAGAAGGGAGTCTATTAGTCACAGTTGATGAAGGACTTCTGATACTTTCCCAGTGTTTTATCAGTTTGGAAAAAAAGACCCCATAAATCATGGTGGGGTACCATCTTAAGTGGCTGGTATACATAGTTTACCAGCAGGCCCAGCAGGCCTCCAGTTACTTCTGGATTTGCCTGCCAGAGCTTCACAGTTGCATTTGCATTAAAGCAGGAATATCACATTCAGGTTAAAGATTAGTTCATCACACAGATGTTGAGTGACTGATCATTTTTCCAAAACATCACATTAGCGGTATTATGTAATGTTGCAATTCCCAATGTCAAATATCATTTATGTTATGGAGATTTCATGTCGGTTTAAGTTTGAGCACCAGGACGAGCTCGCATTAAGATAAGAACAGTGAAGTGGCCGCAATCAAATCACCGACAAGAAGTGCAGTTTCTTCCCTGAAACAAATCAAGTTAAGGCGTGACATTTTCCAGACTGTTATCGAGCCTGGCGTGGAGGCTGCAGGGCTGAAACATGGTTAAACTAATAAAATGTTTCTTTTTTTTTTTTCTTTTTTTTTTTTTACAGGATTGGCCTCTTGTGTGTAAAGTGCACAGCAAAGTCCCAGTAACTCTCAAATGTAGATTAACATAAAACTCAGGACAAAACGGCAAACAATCAGCAAAGTAGTTCCATATAGAAATATACAAAACGTCATATGCAAGCTGTTTTTGTTAATCCAAGCATTCGTCTTTTACCTTGCAGGGACGACTTGAATACCTGGTGAAGTGGAAAGGATGGGCAATGAAGTAAGTGCTTCTCATAACCGTGACTTCAATTTGAAATTTACAAACCTCCTTTTTAATTTGAGGCACTTGTCTGTTCTTTTTCGCAATTTTTAACGTCCCTTTAGTTTCGTAGAAAACGTGACTCGATTCCACTCGGTCGCAACATTTTTCTCCTGGTAAAAAGTTTTCTTTTGATGTGTGAATTTAATGTTGCTCCATCTTTACGTAGGCACAGCACTTGGGAGCCGGAGGAGAATATTCTGGACGACAGGCTGATACTTGGCTTCGAGCAAAAGTGAGTTAAGTCCCATGTGGGGCGATGAGTGTCTCCACAGTCTGTGCCTTGGAGTCAGTCATTGTCTGCTACACGCAGGAGTTGGGCTTCTAATTTCAAATGTTCAAAGTGTGTACATTTCAACATTTCAGTACTGCATGCCCTTACTTTCTTTTTTTAACTCCCATGTTATCTTACTGGCGAGTGCTTCTGCTTTTACCTCATCTGTTAGGGTTGTGTCATTCCTCCGCCTCTTCTCCTCCTGATTAAGTCCTTTATGTCTGCTGCCAAGCCACTTAAAAGCCTTGCGCAGCTCCCAGAGTAGATGTTTACAGAAAAACTAAAATGGACACCATAAAACGAACAAAAGCTGAAAACGCATCAAACGGAAACCAACGAGGACGCGCGAAGGCTGAAACTGGCTGCGTTCAAACGCGACTTCAAACGCTCTCTGTGCTCGACTGCTCTACTTTCACACACCCACAGCTTTCATGACCATCCTGTCTTTTGATTCTTTATGTTTGCTTTTATCATGGCGCTCTCTTTTTAGACCGTCTTTACTTTTGCGATCTGTAACATAACTGTCGTTTCCTTTTCACAGGGAGCGGGACAGAGAATTGCATGGGCCGAAGAAACGGGGGCCAAAACCCAAAAACTTTGTCATGAAGGTACAATTTTTGGATGCTTACTGGTTCAAATGGTATTTTGTGGACACTTCAACACATCAGCAGCTGAAAAAGACTCCTTCCAATGAGCATATTTTTTTTTTTTTTCATATTTGTAGCCATGATAAATTACCTACCAATGCTCACCCAGCTGCACGTTACAGGAAGTTGTAAAGGTCTATGTTTGATTTCTGAAGGAATGTTCTACAAAAATAAAGCTCTCACTGCAAAGATGGTTTCTTAATTCTGTATCATCTCCCTCAGGGTCGCCCTCAGAAAGGAAGGCCCAGCAACAGAGCCTTAAACGCCCGCCAGACTGCATCGGGCCCCTCTTCGTCCACTTCCGGCCGAGCGACTCCTTCCTCATCCGCCTCACCTCATCAATTAGCTTCTTCGTCCTCCTCCTCAACTCTGGCACCCACCCCTAAGCTCAATTCCCTTGCAGCCACCCACAAGCTGAAGAAAGACATTCACCGTTGCCACCGGATGTCCAGGCGCCCTCTGCCCCGCACGGACCCCTTGGCAAGCACCTTCTCCAACCCTGGGGGCTTCCCCTCCCGGGTGCACGTGTCCCCCTTCTCTGAGACCGTCCGCATCCTCAACCGTAGGGTCAAACCCCGGGAGGTCAAGAGAGGCCGGATCATCCTCAACCTGAAGGTCATTGATAAGCCAGGCCGGGGTGGCACAGCTGCAGGCAGCAGGAATGCCACAGCAGGACGCCAAAACATCCCTTCCCGTAATCGCATCATCGGGAAGAAGGGAGAGGCACCTTATAGACCTTTCCAGCCCCCTCTGAAGATGCTGGGGTTTCCGATGTACGGGAAGCCGTTTGGGCTGCAATGTGGAGGCCCTCTGAGCTTTCACTCCCACCCAGAGTCATGCTCCAGCACAGGGGCCAGGGACCCCCACTCCTCTTCCTCCCAGTACCAGTCACCTCCTTCTCCTTCCAGCTCCAGCGGCTCCGAAGGAAAAACTTCCACCAAGGCCTCAGCCGCTCAGTCGCAGACCTCCACAGGAGCCTCGCCTTCCAGCGGGGCTCCAAAGTCCACTAAACCTCATACAGAGACACAGAAGAGCCAGAGCGCCAAGCCACCTGCTCCTGCTCCCGCCCCGTCCTCGGATGCAGACCCCGCAGCGTCAGCATCCCCCTTCCTCCCCTCCTCACCCTCTTCTTCCTTAGAAGACGAGGGGGAGGAAGGTTCCCCGGACCGTTCTGTGGCCCCAGACGGAGGCAGGAAAAATC
>OMLP01031375.1:3140-38873 GCA_900302685.1 Spondyliosoma cantharus | reverse complement strand
GATAAGGTTTTTAGCTTGGCAGAAGACTTTGGCTTAAGAGGAGTGTAAATAACATCTTTTAAAATCAATTTGGGATCTCAGGGCTTCCAGAGACTTGAATTACACCAAGACGAGCTGTACAGAGCCATTTTGTGTTTTCTATGTTTTTTAAGTCCCCACTGACTTCAGTTGTGTAGGAGAGGGCCGTTTACTGACTTCCCACCGACCTGATGGAGATCAGATAATAACAGAATGTTTTGCTTTTGGGTAAACTTGTCCTTTAAGGTATCCTTTGTAAACACAGACAGAGTGAATGACACCTCCTGGTCACCTCCTTGTTTCCATCCATTCAGATGTAACAGTAGTCTGTGTGTCATTCAAACACACCTGAGCAGGTCTCCCCGCCGAAAAGTAACAGCACAAATAACCCCAGCAGGAGACTTTGAGAGAGGGGAGGAAGGGGGGGGAGGGGGCTGAGACATCGCAGTCACAGTGGCAGGAGCTTTGTTGTGTAAAAACAAAAGAGCTCCCGGCCTAATGTAGAGGAGGCTTTTGTGTGGCTGTGATAGTGATCAGAGCAGAAGTGATAGTGATCACTGCAAGAACGAGGGGCTATCTGGATGGAGATCGGCCGATGGGAGTCTCTAGTACCTTTCGGTGCCAACGTTATCCCCGCTGTGTGGAGCTCCTCCTCGCTGGTGTTCAAACTGTTTCCCAAAGAAGCCTCGCTGCCTGGAGGGAGGGAGAGCAAGGCGGGAGTGAGCAGAGATAATAAACAGAAAAGCCAGCACATGCAAATGATCAACAACAGTTGCACATAATGATGATAACATGCGGTAAAGTGAAGGTAAACACGTGTTCGCCGTTAGTGACTCCTGAGTGTTTTTGAAGCGTTAGGGGGGCCAAAATACTTTCAATAATGACAACGCATGGGAGCAGAAAAACACACTGTCTTCTTTTATCTCATAACCGTTGACAAACGCACGACGGCTGCTCCAACAACAAAAAAAGACAATTACAGGAGATGGGTTATCCGTAATTGCAGTTCATTGCGGTACGGAGAGACCGTATTGTCATGAGCAAAAGAGACACTTTAATGGAAGTGTACAGGGATGTGTCCTCTTGTACCGCTAATTTCATGCAAATTAAAAGTGTCAAGCTGCAGTTGTTTGGGCTGATAAAGGGGCACCCACGGGGACTCCATACAACCTCACCCACCGGCAAATGATGCACTAAATAATGTCTTTTCTTTCCCAGCGCACTGAACAATCAGCAAATATTACCTCACGGTAACATCGTTCTACGGTGAAAATCACTCACTGTAATCCGAGTCCTCGACTCCGCTGTCGTCCCCCGGCCCTGTGCGGCTCTTGGCCTCTTGCAGGATGTGCTGGTACACGTGAGGTCTGCTCTGAGAGGGAGCCTTCATCTCCTCCACCACATCCTGGAACTCCTGCAGCAGCTCGCCCAGCTCGAGCTCCAAGTCTGCGGAAAATGTGACAGCAGAGAGAGAAACCACATTACTCCACTGAAGGAAAATGTTGAGATCCTCTCGAGTTGAGTAAAACAGAAGAAAAACAACATGATTTAAACAAACAGCTCAAAGATATTTGATACATCTGAAAAGAAGAAATAACTTAGGGCATAAATATCTTCTGGGTGAGAATGAAATTTAATAAAAGCTAAAAGCCAAAAAAAAAAACTGCAGTTTGTGTCACTGGGTTGTATCAGATAACTTGAAAATAAACCCAATAGCCCATGAGGCATATGAAACATCTAACAGCCTGTAAAAAAGCACCTGCAAACCGTGATAAACAAATATTACATTTAAAGTCAAATATCTCTGCTTTAGTCTATAATGAGGCTATGGTCTTTTGGGAAGTTTGGGACGAACACACCTCAGTTCAACCATCACACAGTTATTTCATTAGGCTAAGATAAATATGAAAGCGCTTTAACAGCAAATAGCTGGAGTAGAAAGCACAACAAAATTACATTTTATGTAAGAATACAGTCTTTAAGAAATGAAGCCACTTTTCTAAAAAGGGGGGAATATTATAAGTATGAAACAAGAAAAAAAACATGAAATGTAAAAGTGCTCCATCCCTCAGTGTCACTCCAATTTGTATTACTGTGATGGGATGTATAAAAAGTATTAAGTGAGATGGTGTTTTAAGAGGTTAAATAAAGGTTACAGCCTCTCTTAAAGCCTAATGTTAGTAGTTAAAGGCCCATCATCCTTTAGTGTCCTTTAGTGGAGCTGTAGTCAGGACTTACCTGTGGAAATGTCTGAGGACATGTTGGAGCAGTGAAATAAAATACCACCAGGTCAGGTTGGCTGCTGTGTGAGTCTGAACGGTCACAAGCTGACAGCAGCTGCAGTTTATTATAAGGCGCCGCCACATGGCGGAGCAGCCAATCATGTGTCAGAGAAACCTCTGAGGTCTGCTGTAACTGGAAAAAAGTGGGCGGAAAGTTGAAAAGGAAAGCCATACGTAAATGAGACAGACCGAAATAAGCCGTTATGCAACTCAGACCGAGACTTTACACTTTTTTTCCCCATCCCACAATGAGTTTAAATTAAGACTTTGTGTAGACTGTAGAAGTTACACTTTGAGGGGGACAATTCAGGAGAGATTATTCCTGTGTTTGGCACAAGCAGCTTGCTGCAATAGGATTTTACTGAGGACCTTAAAGAGTCATTCTGAGTTTGAGTGAAGCTTTACAGAAGAATTAAACATACTTTCTAAAAAGGGCTTTGTCACACAGTGCAAGTCTGATCATCCTAAAAAATGATTTAAAAAAAATCTTTTACATATTTGCCTATTTCAGATTTATATTAACTGAATAGTTGTGATTTAAATTCCTGAGTGTGAATGGGAGAACCTAAGTGTAAAACAAAATGAGGTCTCTAAATGTGTCTAAACCAAACTTTTAAATGTGATGATTGTGCTGTTAGTGGTGCAGTACTCTGCTCTGCCGACAGAGGCCCATCACGGGCAATTTCTGTTCAAACTCCCACAGAACAGCTGTTCAGTCCATGAGCCATATTATGCAATTTTCTGTGAAGTAGCTTTGCATGTTCACCAGCGGTAGAAGCAGTACTCTGATCCTTTACTCCAGTTAGTTATACCACAGTGTAAAACACATCAGTTTAAAAAAGGTGTCATAAGTGCATGTTATGTTTCAAAAACAAAAGCGGGTTTCTGGTGGTCGAACCCCTGAAAAAGTGTTCCTGCATCCTAATGAAATTTAAAGAATGATAATAATAGAATAATAAAAATGAAACTGCATTTTACTATAATTTCTCAGGAAACAGCGCAGAATAATTGGCCCTCTCATGTAAACTTCCATAAATATGTGACATAAAGTAATATTCAGCATTTTTCATTCATTTATTCATTTTGTGCCACTACCCTTCAGAGTCTGCACATGTCACTGCCCTGTTTTGTCACCCTTTTGATGGGGACTGTCAGAAAAGTTGACGTGGCAGAATTTACAGCCCCTTTACTTTAAAAATGTATGTGAGAAATGGGAAGTGTTTTCTCCAGGGTCTGAGGTTTGTCTAAATATTCCTTCTCCTTGACATTTTCTTGCCCATCTCTCACTCTCATTGAGGAGGACGAGTCACAGTAGGACAGCAGAATGCATGCTGTCGACAAGGTTGGCAAGTAAGGTTATAGTTGACACAGGTGTACTGTAATTCTGTTTACTTAATATACTGTTTTGCAGCTTAAAAAAGGTGCAATATGTAATAATTGGCCACCTGTTGAATCCATCCTCCAGATTGATAGGAGGGAACAGAGTAACCACTAACTTTAACGGTAGCTGCCTGTAGCTATTTAGCTCAGTCAGTGGTGCAGCTAGCGGTTCAGACTCAG
Organism: Spondyliosoma cantharus; assembly: GCA_900302685.1. Classification (NCBI taxonomy): domain Eukaryota; kingdom Metazoa; phylum Chordata; class Actinopteri; order Spariformes; family Sparidae; genus Spondyliosoma; species Spondyliosoma cantharus. The sequence goes on along the minus strand of OMLP01031375.1, from coordinate 35,013 downwards.
AGCTTGGAGCGCGGGGAAAGTGTTGGCGTTGTTTACGTTGCTAACACAGGAGCTTTGGATCGCAGGGAATTTTGAGGGGAAAAAAATGGAACTAGATTCTTATATATTGCACCTTTAAGATGAAAACTCAGATTTTTACGACATTGTTCCAATCTAAAATCTAAAGCAACTGAAGCTGTCAGATAAATGTAATGCGATACAAAAGTACAATATTAACCTCTGAAATGTATTTGAGTGGTTTAGCCGGATGTTCGTCTACAGAAGAAACTACTACATAAAGTATGTTCAGATGTGAATACAGCAAGAGCAAAGTTAATGTTATTTATACAGACCTGATCTCTCTGGACAAAAGAAAACAGCTGCAGAGGAAAAAAAACATTATGAGGTGTTTAAACAAACAGGTGGCAGGTGTGCTATTAAAAAATTGACGGGTAAGCACAATTGATATTAGCACATTAATCCTGCCCAATATCGTTTACGGGACAGATATGTACTTAACACAAGCCTGATGCTTACTCATTGTATTATTTAGAAACGCATCAATTGCTCCAAATGTGTGTTCTGAACTCATGCAGGTAAACCTGTTGTTCTACTGCCTTCTCCTGTGTCAGTCTGGCACGCAAGGTAAGTGTTTGTAGGAGGGGCATGTAATGAATCATGCCTTCAGCTGTGCAGGTTTAGGTTGCTGCCTCTGTCCTCGGCGTTCACTTGCTGCTGGGGAACTTGGGTAACATGTGTGAGGGCGATGGGCCATGGGACTCCTGATAATATGAGCTGGGCTGGACTACTGCAGGTCAGTGAGTCAAAATGCGATGCGAGGATTTTCCATTCCGATGGAATCCGATTACTATCCGAGTGTATCTGATTTTTTAGATGTTTATGAGAGATGTAAATGCCCAGAATGTGTGATAGATCACCTGGAGAGGCACTCAAAGAGTTTTTGAGCAATTTGAAGACAATCAGAGAATCTTAAATGTTAGACGAAAAACAGATCATATTTGTGTAAATGCTCAATTATATTCAAGTGTGATTTTTATTATCTTTTAAATGACAAATACATGCTATGTTATTTGCTTTCTGTTTGTGTGGGTGTAATCGGTTGAAGATAATCGAGGAGGCATCACATTACCTTCATTGTGCTGTTGCCTGCTTTTTAAAAGAGCTCACTGAGGCATGCAGTTTAAACCTTATGACCACCAGGGAAAAACCTCAATAACCTGTCAGTTTCAAGTGCAACAAAGAGTCTGTCACGTCATAACCAAAATCAAAAACAACTGCTGCTCTAAAAAGGTTTTCACAGTTTGTTTCTTCTCCCGTCAGAGTCTGCTGGTTGTGGTCCATCTCAGGCAGATCATATGCGATTCTGTCTGGTTTTCCATCCCGGAGGAACAGGAGCCTGGCATTCTGGTCGGGTCACTTCATAAACACTTTCCACCTCCGTACCAGCTCCTGACCCAGGAGTATATGTGGATGGACAAAAACACGGGCAATTTCTACACCACTGAGCAAAAGATGGATCGTGAGGCCCTCTGCCCCGAGGAGACAAAAGCTGAGGAATGCATTATTCTACACAATGCCGTAGTGGGGCCCTCAGGAGACCTTATACAGTTTCCTGTGATCATAGAAGACATCAATGACAATGCGCCTCATTTCGAAAATAGTGAAATACACCTGAGGGTGTCTGAGGATGTCACTGTGGGGACCAGTTTCTTTTTGGATGACCAGGCTCAGGACAGGGATGCCGGACCTAATGGCGAGCTGCATTACCACTTAGAGGACTCTGATGGAGTTTTCAGTTTAAAAGTTGAGGAAGATGGGAATGTCATCATGCTGGTCGTGCAAACAGCTCTGGATAGGGAGATACGAGACCTGTATCAGATGGCAGTGGTGGCCACCGACTGCGGCTCAGACCCTTTAAGTGCCACAGTGGCTTTAATAGTCACAGTGACAGATGTTAATGACAACTGTCCAAGCTTTAGCTCTAATAGCCCCCGCAGTGTCACCATCCCAGGAGACTCCTCAAAGAACACATTGGTTGCTCAGGTCAGGGCCACAGACCCAGATTCAGGCCCGAACGCTGCCATCGTTTACTCCCTCAGTCCCAAAGTCTCTGAGCGGGCCAAGAAGCTCTTTAGTCTCGACAGCCTCACTGGGTACATCAGACTAGCACAGGACCTTCAGAGTGACAACTCAGAGGAGCTGCTGTTGAAAGTGTTAGCAACCGGCCATCACTGCCCCCCAGCAGACACTCAGGTAACCGTATCTGTGCTTCCCAAGGCGAACCAAGAGCCGATGATCAAGATCGGGTTCATAGCAGAGCATCAAAACCAGACTATGGTGTTACCAGAGAACCAGCCCCCCACTGTCTTAGCCGTTTTAGAGCTCAAGGGTGGCAGCAGCTTTAAAGGCTCATCTCTTGCCATCGACAGCGAAGGAGTGCCTTTCACTTTAAGCCAGCAGAATGGCAAATTTCTGCTTTCCACATCAGAGCCCCTAGACTATGAGACGACAAGTGAACATCATATTTCTCTGGTAGCGTATCGCAGATCAACTGATGGAAATGTGATTGCTCAATCCATGCGTGTCATCAGAGTGATAGTGGCAGATGTCAATGATAATGCCCCACATTTCCTCCACTCTCACTATCAGCTGGACATCAAGGAAAACAACCCGCCAGGGACGACACTGCTGCAGGTCTCAGCTTCAGATGCAGACAGTGGATACAACGGCAAGGTGACCTACAGGCTGGACAAACACACATCTGCCATCTTTAATATTGACCCCACGACAGGTCAACTGTCTGTATCAGCTTCTCTGGATAGGGAGCAGCAGGGCGTACACAGCCTCACTGTGTTTGCAAGAGATAGCGGCTCTCCTCCCCTGGAGTCAGTTGCCACAGTATCCATTCGTGTTCTGGACCAGAATGACAATGCACCTGTTTTTCTCACCCCTCACTTCATCTTTTTCATCCCTGAGAATGTACCACCGTTCGCCCAGGTGGGGGTGCTCGGGGTGACGGACCCAGACGAAGGGGAGAACGGGAACACAGAGTTGCATGTTGTAAACAGCAGTGGACCTTTTGTTGTGGATAACACTCAGGGGACACTGCGCACCACCACCGACTTGGACCACGAGACAGAGGACCGCTATGAACTGTACCTGCTGGCCAGCGATCACGGACAGCCGGCCGCTTTGACTTCCACTGCCAGGATAACCATCTTTGTGGAGGACATCAATGACAACCAGCCGAAAGTGATCCTTCCCAGCAGCAACGCCTCATGTCTGACCATCTCTCCTAAAACTATCACAGGCACCATGATAACAAAGATCTATGCCATCGATGAGGACTCGGGCCTGAATTCAGAGATTACATACACTGTTGCGGCGCCAGAGCAAAACAGGAGCCCCTTCCAGGTGGATTCAAGGTCAGGGAACATCACCGTGGCTCAGCAACTTCTACACAAGGACCTGGGAATGCATCACCTGTTCGTTGTGGTCAGAGATGGGGGGAAACCAGCCCCACTTTATACCACTGTCTGGGTGAATCTGTTGGTCAATGAGAGTGTGGAGCCCTGCCACTTGGACAGGGAGCCCACCTGGACAGGGACACCTGACTTGGTTCAAACCCCCTCAAAGGCCCCCATCTGTGAGGTGGAGGACACCAGTTCTGCTCCGCCAATACTGTTAGTCAGTGTGGGTATGATGCTGGCATCGCTATGTTTGCTCGTGGTGACAGCTGTGTTATACCTGAAACTGAGGAGAAGGAGTGCACAGCAGAGCAAGAGGTGGCACGTTGAGGAGAATGAGATTCCACTCAGGTGCAAAGACAAATATTACTCTGATGACTAACAGAACGGAGCAATGTGTGTAATCCTCACTCGCGCTGCGTCAAGGATGAAATCAGCCTGTGAATTAAAGACATTCTGAATATTTGTCCAAGGCTTCTTGCATTTTAATAACCAAATTTGCTGAATTGTTCTGACATGCTGTATACTCAAAAATTTGTCAACAGAACTGCACAATTCTGTGGAAATAAAGTTGATCCATTTTCTGATAAGGATCCCAGAGTTACCAGAGAAGCATATATATCTGATAAGTGAGGTATTTCAACTTGCTCAGACTTACTCCTAGTGCATCAAATCTGAATGTACACAGTAAGTATGCAGTACTATCCACATCAAGATAGAGCATGTCAGGAGCATGTCATAGCAAGGCATTGCAAAAATATCAGTATTAGAGTCATCTTTAGGGGATTATTCTCCATGACCCCTGCAGCGAGAAGGAGGACTGAGGTAATGGCCCGCTAAGTTGATTGGGCCTTTCTCAGATTTCTGACTCTGAGTGATGGGGAGTCTAAAGTATTTAGACACACAAAAGGGGTTTAATGTTCCTTCAGTGGAGGAGGCGATGAAAGTCTCTCAAGAAGCAGCTCTGAGAGGACCACAGGAGGGTGGAGAGCAGCTGTGGACAGGTGAGAGGCAGCAGCGGGAAGGCACACCACCGTCTCAAGTCACCGCCTCACACCTGTTACCCGGTAGCTCCGCTTCTCACTCACGGTGCTGGATTGCACCCAAAAGGGCGGAAAACCCTACTGTACTGCATCCAGTAACCCAACAGGCGTATTGTTTTGATGACAGATGTTCGGAGTGAAATCACGCTGTGTTCAAAAGAAATCTTTACAAAAGGTTGTCGCTCTCATGTGCCGCTGATACATTTGTATGCCGGGGAACAACCGAGATATCAAATCAGGTTAGGCGATGCATAAAGTATGAATGAGTTGGGGTAAGATGTGTTTACAAATCTCAACACACAATTACACAAAGAGGGCAGGCTGATTGTTTAGGCTTTTAACAGTTTTTAATCTTTACGGCATCATAAACTATTGAGCGATCCTTTTCAGACAGACCTGTGTTAGAGGAGAGAAAGCAAGTCAGGGCCTGTGAGAAACACAATGTATAACAACCTGGTTAGTGGAGAACAAGGCTTGTATAACATGACTGGTGTTTCTCCGAGGACTTCTGGGCTAGCAGCTCAGAAATAAATAATCTAATAGGGCTGTACTGTGAACCTTGTTACATTAGCTGGGGTGGGGGGGGTGAATTCCATAAGAAATGTGAGAAATTAAAAGAAGAAAAAAGGTGCACTATGTTGTTCTGAGGAAGACATTTTAATCAGAGGGAAAGACCTTCACAGACTGATTTGGTTATGCATAAACAAACTAAACAACCTCTCTTTGCGGTCATGACTGCTTAAACTGTTCAACTCAATTTCACACCGTTTACTTTGTTCACATTTGGCGGACCCTGCCACCTTTCTAGCTTCAAACAGTGCTCTGGGGACCTTATTTTCCTCTGAGAACAGCTTGTTAAAAAGATAAAATATCTAATTGACCTGTTCTTCTCCAAAAACTACATAGTGCCCCTTTCACATTAGGACACAACCTCGTGCAAAGAAAATACATCAAGATGCTTCTTAAAATTTGTTAAAACGTGTGCAAATTGATATTAAAAACAGGCCAAAACAAGATGTTTTTGATGTGGAGCATCATGTTAAGATGTGCTTCTAGACAAAGCTGACACCTCTTAAAAAGAAAGGAACAGCGTCTGTTTTTGGATAAAGCTCCCCATGTGCCTACTACTGTACACATGCTGTGGCAGGAGAAAGCCTGCCATCTGCTGGGCACAGATGGAGCCAAACAATCTGGCTCTTTATTTCTGGTATTTGGCCAGAGGGTGGAGATGAATCAGAGGACAGTCTCTCACTCCACCACAGTCAGGTCGCCTGAGATCAGTGATGTTTCCCTGCTGCCTGCTGCTCCGCTCTGCTCCACTCACAGCACATCTCATTTTAATCTGTTTTTTCTCTCCCTCTCTCTCTCAGGCTGCACATTTGATAGTGGGTTACGGGGTTGCGTGAGCTGACATGACCAAAGAAACCAGCTGGCATCGTCCCAAATACCTTGCGGATTATTTCTGAGATACACATCAGGGGTTTAATGATCACAAATACCATGACAGTTCAGTCCAATTAAAATACCTCTGATGTTTTTTCTTATCAAGAGAACCTGGCTGTGGTGATGCTGAGAGATACCCCTCGTTGTCCCCTCAAACATCCAGCATTTAAAAAGGCGCCATTTAACTTGATCAAATGCTTTGTTATCCACATATTCATGGTCTGTGAATGTCAAAAGGCACATTCCAGGACTGAATGGGCATTGATTTAAAGCCCTTATCATTTTTGCCAGCTTTGACTTTCATTCTTGTATCTCAAACACTGCAGTCTCAAAGATAGTATCTGACAGGTCAAGCCTGACTGTCCACAGGCCCAGGCTGATGGTGTATCACTTCACTGTACATGGACATGCAGCATCTCATCATTCCCACAGACCATCTGCATGATTCATGAGCCGCTTCTCATTTGTTTTGTTTTTTTTAGTTATCAGGCTGGAAATGTTGCCATGGGTTTTTTGAAACAAAAAGGGGCCTTGGCGATCCTGTGACTGTATGTGCCCTTAAAGTTTGGATATCCACGTCACAGAAAGAGGAAAGTTAGGGTTTTTTTTCCATGAACAAATAGCTTCCCTTCTCCTGTATTTGCATACGAGACTGCAAGATGCTCTCTATATGCAAATGCGCGTCCACAATGAACTAAAAGGACATTTCTGCGAGCGTCGAGAACCTTGACCTCCTCATTATTCTCCGCCTTGAAGTTCATTGAAAAGCGACATTGTTTCTTTAAGATTTCGCTCGCAGTCATCAGCGGGTCTGTCCATTGTTGGAGGGTGAACAGAAAGCGAGTTGAGATTGATATACGGGGGCCGAAGACCAGTGGCGCATATCATCAGCGGACCAGCTGCAGTGCAGGAGGCAGCAGCAGCAGAGCCAACAAGTTCCTGAACGCATCCTTTTTCCAGACATGGGTAAGAAGCTCCAGCCACTTTACCTTCTGTTAGCTTCCAGCGGATAGAATACTTCTCCACACCGGATTTAGCCTTTTATCCGACGTGATTGCGCGCTGATATGAATGGGACCGACTGTGAGAGGGGCATCAGGAGTTATTAAGTTTTTTGTCAGTTTAGAGGTCGGCCACTCACCGGCTGATGCTCCGCTGATATTATGAGATTTATTTCATGCTTGAGATGGCAGGACTGCTTTCAGAGGAGGCTTGTCGCATCTGCTTTCGGTCGCAATCTTTCTCAATTTTTAAAGAGCCGAACTTGGCCTCAGCTTGGCATTTTCTTCTTTTTTCTTCTTTCGTTCCACCAGAACGAGGCCTGTATTTTCATTTGGGTCTAGAGACTGTGAGAAGCGTTGGTCCAGAGGGCTCCAGACTGGTGACGTCATTAATGAGTTAATTGGTTGCAAGGTGAATCTGATCTGACTTATGTGCATCCTGTTATCCTCGTCTTCTAGTGTTGACAGGATTCCTTTGCACTTAAAAAAAAAAATGCGCGAGTCACCTAACTTACAGCCTTCTTAATCATGACGTGATCCTGAAAATGTGTCTCTTATTTGATAGGTTTCTCACAGTTTAATGTTTTTAATCACAAACTCTGACAGTTTGCCTCTCTCTCTCTCTCTCTCTCTCTCTCTCTCTCTGTCTCTGTCTTTTGCTCACTCACTCGCACACACACACACACACACACACACACACACACACACACACACACACGGCCAACATGTAGATGTGTGCAATTAAAGAGCTATCTCTGTGCCCCTCCTGCCATCTGTGTTTACTGTAATGGTACCAGCTACAGTCTGTCTGCCTCCATTGTGCGTGTCCGTGTGGATGCACGCATGCAAGCGTGTAATGGCACACATGCACACAGTTGCATTGTTTGCTCGTAGATTTTGCTCTCTCCATCCTCTTCCAGCACAGACAGCTCCCAACTATCGCTTTTCTTGTTCCCCGTGTGTCTCTCCAGAAGGAAGTCTATGAGTGTGTGCATGTGCGTGTGTCTGTGTGTGTGTGTGTGTGTGTCTGTGTCAAGCATAGAGGTGCCTCTGGTCTTTGTTTGCTTGACATTGGTGGCCCTTGTACCCCCATGAAGCTGTGGGACAAAGACTGTTGTCTCTGTGGTCACAAAAGCAGCCTCTCTCTCGCTTTCACTTTGTCTCTCCTCTCTGTCCTCCCCCTTTTCTCACACTCCCCATGCTGGCCGCTGAATGGAGTCAGGGTGCGAGCTGGGGTCAGAGCAGACACATCCCCATGCCCTTGGCCCTTGGCACCCATTCAAACAGCACATGACTATTAAGGAGAGCTTTGCTGAGGGAACCAAAGTGCTTGCAGCTGCAGCTTGATTCGTGGTGACAGTAGTTATAGCAAATGATCTTTGACAGGTTGTTTTCAAACGTTTAGATAGAATCTAGTGTTATCTAGGTATGCAGGTGGTTTTTCATGTGGTCAGATTTAGAGATATCCTTCTATCTCCACTCTAACTGAAAGGAATGTCGTGTTGTTCACGCCATTTAAAAACATTTTAAAATCCTGTTTTTCTGCCTGATGCAGTAATGGCAACAATACACGTTTCTTTTCCTGGGACTTTTTTTCAAAGAAACAGTCACTATTAAAACAGTTGACACGTTCACAACAACATCTGGACTGAGATGCTGAATGTTCCTTAACGAATTTCATGGTGTTTCCACAGTAAATTTATCATCAAAAAATATGATAATCAATTCTCCAGTGTGAGGATTTGCCTCTTTTATCTGAATCTGACTATTTTGGCCAAAACAAGGCTTTTGAAGATGTCACCCCGGGCTCCGAGAAGCCGTGGAAGACATTCAATGACCGTTTCTGAAAGTTTTTAGGCTAAAGGAATAAAGGAGTCATCTATAAGGAAAGTTTTATTGTATCTTAAATGTTAGTCATGAGTCGCACAAACAAAATGCCCGTCATCTACTTGTGGTGGAGGCCAAATTCTCAGAGGGGATATCTCAAAACCAGAGCAAATGCAACCAAAACCATCTGCATGGTCAGGGCCAGAGTTAAGAGGAATTCTGCTGTTTTTTGTTTATTTAATTTGGTGTGTAACCAACTTGTTGGTGGGGAAAAAAAGTTTGATTGGAATTGTTCCGGTAGATTGCCTCAGCTGGCAACAGCAATTACCAAATCTGGTTTGGTAGAAGTAAACTCTTGTTCACCCAGGTAGATGTGAAGACATCAGGAGAGGAGTGAGAGAGAGGTCACATGTTAGAGGAGCAGCATGGGAAAAACAGAGTAAAGAGCCAGAATAATTCCAATGCAGTGAATTAAGGGTTTATTTAGACGGGGTTAGAAGATAGGCCAAGATGCTTTTGGTGGGTTTAATCTCGATTATACAGAGTTTGACTGAAGTGATAAAATGACTGTTTTTGTAAAGGGATTTGTAGTGGTTCTTAGTGGAGATGAACAAAAATGGATTTTAATCTAAACAAAAACATCCGTCACTGTAGGGGATCTTTTCATAGAATAGAAATAATGATCTCAGTTCGGCAGCAACAAGAACAAGCTATTTTAGAGAACTTGGCAGGGCGTGTCGTCGTGGCCACCAGCTGAGGTGATCTATTGGAACCGATTCCAAAACTTTTTGTACTCGTTAGTCATTTATACACCAAAATATGTCATCATATAAACCAGGATTAGAAAGACCTGAACTCCCCTTTTAAGTGAGCATATTATTTTGACCTTTTTTATAGGTTGCAGCATGTGTCGATATTAACCAAGTGGAAAGAGTAAGACAAGAAGGTCTGCTGTGCATTATTTGTACTTGGGAGCAGAGTACTTCGTCTGTGCTGTCTGTCATATCGCATCAGCTCATTATGTGCCCTGACTTTCATGCTGCTGACTAACAGGTTGCTATGACTGCTGTATGCGCTGTTTGGGTGGGATACCATACTGCTCCCTGGTTGCCACACTGCTGTGTTTCTCTGGCATCGCCCTCTTCTGCGGTTGTGGACACCAGGCACTAACGGAGACGGAGAGGCTCATCGAGACGTACTTCGCCCGTAACCTTCAGGACTACATCACCCTCGCCTACATGTGAGTGAACATTTCCATTATTTGAGTGACATCCTTCTAACCCAGCCGTGGGATTTTTCTAGGGCTGCAGTCTCTTATTCAGAAGATTTAGGATCTTTTGCAACCATGAATTTTGACTGTTTTCTTTCTCCTTCGCCCTCAGCATTCAATATTTCCAGTATGTCATCTACGGTTTGGCCTCCTTTTTCTTCCTCTACTGCATCGTGCTGTTGGCGGAGGGCTTCTACACCACAAGCGTTGCCAAGCAAACCTTCGGAGAGTTCAGGAGCACCATGTGTGGCCGCTGCCTCAGCTCCTCGGTGAGAGGGCCCAGAGTGGGACAAGTAAAGGGGATTGGAGAGATTGGATGGGATTAATACACATATCACTCCCTGGTGGGCGCTGAGCCGAAAATCTTAAAGCTGCTAAAAAACCTTTGGGGACATGCAACGATAAGTGTTCAGTGTGTGTTTGAGTGGTTGGAAGACGAGGAGGAAAACAGAGAGAGATGATAAGCTAATCAGAAAAAAAAAGTAAATGTGGTCACTAAGTGAGTCACTGCTCATAAAAACGCTCTCTGAGATTACTTCTGTGTACCAGTTTATTATTGTGATGCACCGTAATGCTCATTCCGCTCCCTCCTTGTACAGTTTATCGTGGTGACGTATGTACTGGCTGTGCTGTGGCTGATGGTGTTCGCCTTCTCGGCCCTGCCGGTCTACTTCTTCTACAACATGAGCGCCACCTGCCACACCATCGACATTCTGACTGAGACGCCAGCAAGCATCAACCAGCTTTGTGTTGATGCGAGGCAATACGGTAAAAAGACACCTGTTAATGTTGACCGGAGACTCGCTAATCACACAAATTGCATTCAGTTAGGAGATAAGTTTGGTGATGTTCTATATTTTTTTTTAACAAAGACCATAACCATGTGCTGTGAATTGTTCCTACCTGCAGCCTCTATCACCAGTGGTTACTCTTCTGTGCCATGTCGTTGTCCGTAAACTATAAACAAATCTAAGTGCAAATCTAATGCCTGAATTCCAGATTGCATCCTTTGTCTATTTAATTTACATACCAACTACATCTACCCTTACAAAGTTTGTTCTGTCCATACAGCTGGGACTATTTCGACAACTAACACTGTGCCTTGAGCATTGAACCTCTTGTTTATATACCTGTCACAGTCTGAACCCTAAATTTTAAGTAAAAAGAAAAAGATATGATATGTAACGCAGCTTAGAGGCTGTTATTTGTCTGTGCTCTCTCTGTCATTGAGTCGATGTGACATATTTTGTAGGTCGGAATAGCCAGACAAGCATTGCTGGCTTGCATACTGCAACATGCTACAGGATGCAGTACGAGATGCTGTTATTTTTGGCATACTGCGTTTGACATGTGCATTGGTACACACAAAATATTCTTCTGGCTTGCTAAAATATAATAAGGCCGGTTAAGGTTTTGGAAGTGGCCAAAGAGTCTACAGCACTCCCAGCAGCTCTCTGAAGCTGTACCCAGGCACAGATACTAAATGCTAAGTTCAGCAATGCTAACATGTTCACAACGCTGACGCCAGAATGCAGAAAGAAGTTTAGATGGTATAATGTTTACCATGTTTAACGTCTTACATGGGTGTTTTAGTGTGTTAGCTTTTGAGAATAGTTGCCACTGCACACGTACTGCAGCTGATGGGAAAGGCATAAGTCTTGCAGGTATTTAAGAAAGCTCAAACCGTAACATTGGTCACACATATTGACCCGATGACATGGCATGAGATGAATGTGAAGTGATCCCCAAAGTTATTCAAATTAATCTTGAGGGGAACATGAATGTTAAAATTATAATATAAATATAAAGAATAGTGTAGCAATCCAGACGACATTACCATCCCAAGAGCCTGAGGCTGTTGTTCACCAAACTATAAATGTTACACAATGAGCCACACTGTTGCACTGGGTGACACATTCCTTCATTAACATGAACACTGTACTGTGTTTTTTGTGTGCCATCCCACATACACTGTCTTGATGACGTAAATACCAAGTGGGTTATAAGTGTTGAAACCGGGGTTGTTTCTTTTCCTTTGATTGTCTCTGCATTTGGAGATAGAACTGATCAGAGAACTCTGATGTTTAACAGGGCTCCTGCCGTGGAACGCAGTGCCAGGGAAGGCTTGTGGCATAACACTATCCACCGTATGCAAGACCAGAGAGGTAAGAACCAGGAAATTATTCAAGCTCTGCACTCGTGTTCTACAATTTACCTGATGTGAAATGAAGCTGACATGCCGTCACCATTAATGCAAATCTCCTCCTATCAGTACCAGATGACCTATGACCTCTACATTGCTGCCTTCTCCGGTGCAGGCATCACTCTCTTGGCTCTGGTGAGTGATTATGCTTCAGCCGGGGCCAATTTGGCTGCGCTCCCACAGTGGGGTACAACAAAAGTGTTATGGCTCATGTGACTTAGTGACGCTCCAAGTGTAGGCAGCGAGGCATCTCAGGCCTCCATGACTGATGACTTTTGTACTATTGCTCTCTGTTCCTCTTTCTCAGCTGACACAAACATCATAATAATGCTGTAATGTCTGGTGGTTTTGCAGCCAGGCAAATGGTGTACCCATTATACTCGCATGCTCCATTACAGAAGCGGTTATATAGACCGTATCTGCTCTCAAATTAGTAGTGGATCATATTTTCTTAAATGCTGTGTTTGTGTTCTTCTTTTCACTTTTGTTCTGACACGTCCTCTCTCTGCTTGTACCTCCCTAGCTCACCTATACTGTGTCAACCACCTATAACTTTGCGGTCTTGAGGTATCTGGGGAGAAAGGGCATAAGTGCACGGTGTTAGGCTGGCCAGCTTCCTGTCTGCTCTATCATTACTTCGCCACCAACCTGGGGATCTAAAGGGGACGGCAACAACTCTCTTTTCCATATCAACTGCACAGAACCGCCTGTGTTCACGGACGGACTCTTAAAAATGTTGTCTTTATATTTTTTACTTTTCTCGTTGAGAAAATTGTTATTGTTTTTTCCTTTTTCTTCTTGTTTTTATGTGTGTGAGGTTTATCTGCTATTTTTACATGCAGCGAGTCATCGTTCAATATTTCACGTCACCAAAATATTTTGTGAGTTAATGCTCTTGTTGCTTGCTGAGGTTAGTGTCTAAAATTCATCTCTGCTTCCAGTTGCACTCAGAACACAAATAACACACCACTAAAAACTAACATATGTAAGAAATGACCCCCAAAATTGCAACACATGGGGATTATAGGTTACCATGGTTACCATCCCTCACATCTGGTTGCCATGGTGGCAGACAAGCACGCATTTGCAGTCTCACACTGACCTCAGGACTTTTCTCACGGGCTTGAGAAAAGCCTCAACAATGGAGTCATGCCCATTTTTAAAAGCTAGCCAATAGGGAGCCAGTGGTGGGGGCCACCTGCACTACAAGTCTCTGCCAAGGGTTATATTACATGTCAAGGGAGGGGGTCCTACAGACAAAGAGAGGGTTAGACCTCTCTTGAGCCTCAATGCAGCTCCTCTAGGACAGCAACCACACACAACAGCATCCACATGCTGCTGCATGACCCCCAGCTCCCTCTGAATAATGGAGACGATGGATTCAGAGCGACAAGACTGAAGGAATTTTAGATGATTTTTGAATAGTTTCTTTCTGACAAAGGGACATACTTGTTTAGTTCTGATCTAGAAAGGTCTGAAATTGATTCTCTCATAATTTTGAGATGGGAAAAGCACTAGGTGCTAATTTATTGAGTGACCTCAACCTAAAACACATTGTTGAGGTATGAGTCCCCCCTGCTATTAATGCATGACTGAGGTACTTTTTAGAGATAGGACAGCTTCGTTTGGTCTCTAATTCTTTAGGAATTTTGTTGTAGTTATTGTATAACACATCTTTTTTTACTTACTGTAGCTGAATTTACTACTACTCTTACACTTACTTCTGGGTATTACTAACAAAACCTTTGCAACATAATAAGTAGATTATTCTATTTGGTTGAAGCTTTAACCAGCTGTGAGTGGTGGATTTGTCCAGCTGAAGCTGGCTGTTTGATGATTATTTTTTTGTGTTGGAAGAATTTGATAATAAAAAGAATATTCTTTGAAGTATTTGTGCAGTGTGCCTCTGAACATATTTGCTTGTTGCCTGTGAAAGTGTGCGTGTGCGTGTGTGTGTGTGTGTGTGTGTGTGTGTGTGGCGTGCGTGCGTGCGTGCGTCAGTGTTTAACTGGCACTCTATCCTTGGCTTCTTGCCACATCCAGGGGGGCCAAGGTATTTTGTAAGGTGTTTTGTATTCTCTCCTCTTGTGTCCACAGGTGCACGGTTCCCTTCACTTGGCTGTGAACCAGGTGTATCTGAGGAAGCTGAGACACAGGGCGAAAGAAGAGAGTAGAGGCCACAACCTGTTTGGGAGGCTGCAGAGAGACAGAGGAGGGATACTGTGCTCTCCGTACCCTGCTAACCCACCTGACATCTCCTGACAGTGCCTATAGCTTTAAAAGATCATTACATATTATGAGCTGCTCATCAAAATTATACTATTTTGTAGTGTTCCAGTTTATTGGTACAACTTGGTAGTACCTGTTAAACTAATTCCCTTCATTATTTGATGTTTTGATTAAAAAATAGGTTATTTTGTGTTACATCTCAAGTTGTAAAATGGTAAAAATGCAGTTGGGAATTGTTCAATATTTGGGCTTATATCCCATGTTTTTCTGCATTTGACCAGTGTCTATAGAAGCTATACTTTCTCTGTATTTCCTTTAGTGAGAGACTTTAAAATATGAAGTTTGATAGGCAGACATGAGAACTTTGTATTCATTTCTGCCTGGGTCTAATTTCACAGTATGCGGTGCATGCTTGATATCCTTTTTAATGAAGGGGAAATAAACAGCGTTCACTGTCTCTCGGGTTTCCACACATACTTGGTCATTCAAAGACATTCAAGGTCTTGTGTGATGAAATTCAAACAAGGTGTGTTTTGGGGTAAAAATACAAGACCTGTTTCACTTGTGATCCTGCTGAAAAAATCTCACCCCTCCCCGGATGGTGAAAATGGCTGCAGCAAGGTGGAGAGCTGCAGTATACTGATTAATTTGAGTAACCTATTTCTGGTTTTAAAAATAGTTTTGTTTTCAAACTTTAAAGCCAGTTTTAAAGCCCCCACACACTTTCATGTATTTTCAAGGCATGAGCACAAAAAACACAGACAAGATGGAGCCTCCATTTGGTTTGTTGCATGTTTTATTTGTAGCCAAGCACTGGAGCGTATACACCACTTTGCCAGCATGTTGGCACACTCAGTCTTATTTTCCGTAGTGCAAAAAGAGGAATAAGGGAAGATGTCCATTAGATCAACGCATAATTTAGATGAACAGTCTGACTTACACACAGCTTTAATCACGCTCATGGGTCGAGCACTGAGGGTGAAACAGACGTTCAGTGTCATTTAGTACATTATTATAAAATTAATGCCCTTTGCAATTTACATAAGCCATTAATATGGACAGCCCAAAGAAATTTGTTCTTACATTCATAAATATTACAGCAACATAAAAAACATACTGACAATTAGACTGCATTGACATGAGACGGCATCATGAGAATGACATACTGCACTGTAGGGTTATGCTACCAGCGTATAAGTACCCACCGATTCCCAGGTAAAACACTGTCGTAGGCTACATTATCTGAACAGGTTAAAAATTGAAAAGGTACCGTAAAGAGACAAAATATTCTGTTTAATGCAGAAAATATCAAAACTGACACGTGATAAGCTAACAGCCCTCATTTTTGCTTTGAC
Organism: Spondyliosoma cantharus; assembly: GCA_900302685.1. Classification (NCBI taxonomy): domain Eukaryota; kingdom Metazoa; phylum Chordata; class Actinopteri; order Spariformes; family Sparidae; genus Spondyliosoma; species Spondyliosoma cantharus. Next base: position 19,176 of record OMLP01031375.1, on the reverse strand, counting down.
TTAATATAGGCTACTGGCTTGATTTAGTTAAAATGCCCCACTCAGTTCACAGTTAATAATGCTTCTCTCTTATGCACACCATCTATAAACTTTTCTTCATATGAACAAGCTATTTGTTATAAGCCTACATTAAACCAAAGATCCGTGTAATAAGTAAATGTAACTGTACCTGATTGGATCCGGTTTACTTTCACAGTTTACCATTAGTCTGCACGCACACTGAAATATGATGCAATGTTTTTGACTCGAAAGGCAAATAATGTAATCACTGGCTGGCTGAGAGAACACACAAGACTATCAACATAACAAAGGAGAGGGATGAGAACACAGACTTTGTGCATTGAGGAGATGAAAACACTGATCTTATTTACGCAACAGGTATGTTTGTTTGAGAAGACACATGAATATAAAATAATATTCCAGCAGCAATCAAAATACTGGTGAGACTGAATTTAGAGCATGTTGAACTCAGTTTGACACATTGAATGTCAGGCATATTATATAATCGAACATTGCAGGCGAACAGCAATGCCCTCTGGCTGAGACCAGGAAAACCAAAAGGACTAATTCAGATGTTAGTAAATCTCTTTTAACACTGAAATAAAAGTAAAGTACCATCCAGCTGAAAACAAGTAAACATCATTAAGTTATCAGAATACTCAGCTGTAGGTTTCACTCAATACTGTATGAATGGGGTGCTGCACAATGCACACATTACTGTTCTGAATAGCTTTATCCTTCTGCTCAGACTATTTCATATTCAGTTGAGACCTAGACTGACCAGATTGACAGCACAAAGAGTATGAAATGTATCAGTAAAGCACAGGAGACCTCCAGAAGAGGCAAAGCTGAAGGACTGGAATGTAAAGGCCTGCCACCCATTCAACAAGGCAGACACAAAATTAAAAACATGCCATGATTATGAAATTAATGTTAATTCTAATAATCGTAAACCTCCACTAATATCGGGAAAACCGACTTTAATCAGCCCTTGCTCAAACATAGAGGACTTATGTATAATATCACACAATTTCTTTTAAAAATATAACCGAAAAGGACATGTGCATCACAGAAAAATAAACAGCAGTGTATCAACAGTAGCAAAAGCAGCATTATCTTTGAACTTTGAAAGAACACTGAACCTCACTTTGTAAACAGGCTCATGTACACAAATCGGGGGAAATCAAAAATTATCCGATAATGCCTGACTCGTACACCTGACACCTCCGGCTACATAGCAGTGAAGTGGTAAAAGAAATAATAGTCAAATGAATAAAAGCACCACAATAGCTCGTACCCAACTTTTACAGTCAGAGCTGCAAAATTGAAGCTCACAATTCCCTTACAAGACAAACAAGGTCATCTTCCTTTTAAGAGCAGCAATCATTTCACTTCCTCATTCCGCATTATTCTACTATAAGTCATCAAAACAATGTTGTGAGTTCCCAAGAACAATATCTACCTGGATATGGAACACTGTCACTCATATCATCTTTGTCCAGGAAATACATGAGCTCTCCACTTCTGCTGAACGATCTGATAACAAGAAACATGTGATAATGTTCTAAAATTCCCTCTAAAACCTGTGATATATCAGCTTGTGGACAGACACTTGCAAGGCCAACTGTGTGTTCCTGTGCCAAAGGTTGAGTGTGCTCTTGAAGTGAAGATTCTCTCATCCACTGTATTAACTAAAACTTGAATTATTTCAATTAAAACAAATTCTGTGAATGCACTAGTTGATACAACTCCTGAATAGGCAGACAAAGCTGAAGCTGGGTAACAATGTTTTTGTGCAACACCACTGAAAGCAGACAGAGTACAAAGGATGAGTGTGCCTGTTACAGTGTTCCTGTACTTTGAGCAATAATTCAACAATCTAGATACCAGCTGAATCCTTGACACAGCCCTCCTCAGAGCAGCTGTATCTTATCCACATTATCTTTAGGGGGGTACTGAACTCAGTACCTTGTACCTATAGTTGTGTACCATAAATAATATCTGACCAGCTCTCATAACTGCCATGGGCAAGTTTTGACCAGAGAGATTAAGACAAGGTGGATTCACACCTTACCAATCAGCAGCAAGACCCACGTGAGGTTTTGCGGTTGCCATGGAGATCAATAGTACTACTCAGTAGTGCATGGTCAATCTGGTCCTCAGCAGCCAGAACCTCCCTGACAGCTGCCTCGAATGCAGCCGTGACATTAGTGTCATCCTTAGCGCTGGTCTCAAAGTAAGGGCAGCAGCCATTCTCCTCACACCAGGCCCGTGCTTCGCCCTCCCCCACCTCCCTATGCTCCATGTCAACTTTGTTTCCTAGTACCACAAAAGGGAACCGCTCAGGGTCTTTAACATCCGAGTAGAACATGAACTCCTTCTTCCAGCAGCCGAGGTTCTGGAAGCTCTGCAGGTCGTTCACAGCAAACGTGAGCAGACAGCAGTCAGCCCCTCGGTAGAAGGGCGTGCGCAGGGACTTGAAGCGCTCCTGGCCCGCTGTGTCCCAGATCTGAAGAGTAACCAGGCGCCCGTCCACCTCCAGGTCCCGGTTGAGGAACTCCACGCCGATGGTGTGAAAGGACTGGGAGTCGAAGCGGTCAGTGACATAGCGGTTCATTAAGGAGGACTTGCCGACACCACCGTCCCCCAGCAGGATCACCTTCAGCAGTAGGCTCTTACCGCTCATCATGTTCTCCTCCCACCCAGCAGGGCCTCCTCACTGGGTTTCAGCCCTCCACACCAGGTGGCAGGTCAGGGTCTATTTAACCTAGAAAGAGGAAGAAACACAGAAATAGATACTTATTACGCACTCGAGTGGAAACGCAAATCACCATTGGGCAATAGGAAATGAAATATACTGACTCTCTGAAAACTCTCAGCTCCAAATCCCGTCTATGGGCTAGAGTTTACTGATAATTCAGTGTAGATAACAAGGGGGAAAGAATGCTGCTCTGGTAACTTCAACCTCAAATTAACCTTTCTGACAACACATGAAAGCCATATGACAGATGTGTAATGGTTGACTAGTTTCAGGGACAAGGGGACTGAGGTGAAGGACCCAGATGTTTGCCAAAGGTCTCTGGCTGAAGCGCTGGACTTATCGTTTACTACATGACAGAGTAAAACAGACTGACTACAATCTACATCTGCCATAGAACTTTAACTTAGGACATGAATGTTATCGTTAAAACAAAACACAAAAGACAGGCTGCATTTCATGACCTCTATAACAGGTGAAGTAAGGAATCCTGCGCCACAACAACAACAGGGGCGAGTCAGGTCCATGAGCTGACTCTGGAAACAACCACTGCACCTGCGCAGATCACAGACATGCACCAGCTTGTTGTCAACTGTAGCTGGAGGCTAAAACTATCAACACACTGCTGTCGATGCTGCCTGCGAAACTGTTTATGACGTGCTTCAGAGCAGAAGTTGACTAGGAACCGAAACAGGTAACAGACTTATAAAAAAACACACACACACACGAGTGAACGCAGCGGACAACATGCCTGCTGTACTGTGTAGCGGCTTAACAAGCCTCCCAGCCAACTAGCAAGCTAAACTAGCCGGCTAGTGTGAGGCTCTGTTGACATTCCCATCCCGGTCAGGCTAACCGTTAGCATCAGTGCCTAAGCGGCTAAAAACAGTTTTAAAAGCATCGTAAGCAACGTGAGAACAAATGTCGCAGTCAGGTTATATAGTTGTATGAATCTAATGTATATAAAATAAGCATGTAATGTCACTCACCCTGTCCCTGGTAGTTTACAATGCGTGGTCTGCCCTGCTCCCCTACATCTGACTGAGTGTCGTGACGTGCGCGTCCCCATCCAGGACTGGCACGTGCACAGCGGCCGGTAGATTCCAGGTCCTAATGCCCGTAGGGCTCATGACTCTGCATAAATAATGATAACAGAAAAAGGTAAGCGTACGAATGAAGGTAAGAATACATTTCAGGTGAAAGTACTTCACTTGAGAGTTTCTCTTATTTATGCTCCTTTATACTTACACTAAGCTTTTCAAGTTTATTTCTTTTATGTGACAGCTGTAGTTTCTTGTCAATTTACATTAAAATTGTGCATGCAAAACACACCATGGACTTATAAAATATAATTCATTGTTATAAACCCCCTAACTGTAAATGAACAGGGTTGGGAGGGTAACTTTAAAATGTATTCCGAACAGGTTACTAATGTACCATAATCCAAGTATCACAAAATGAATGTAACTTGATTACTTTCTGTTACTTTTAAGTGACAGCTCTAGTTACTTGTCTTTGCAGATTAAAATTGTGCATGCAAAATAAATCCTGAGCGTATAAAATATGATGCATTGTATTAAACAACCTAAGAGTAAATTTACTTTTATACTTTGCGATATTCAGGAGATTAGGACCAAGATGTTTCTCATGTACAAAGAAAAATGATGAATTGATATATGGTCTAAGCAAATATTATGAATCTGCTGTCTCATAAAGGACAGATATATTGTAGAACCTTATAAGTATAATTTAAAACAAAAGGCAAAGGTCCCTCTGTGCTCAGTTACAGTCAGGAACATTAGCATAAGCCTTGGAGAATGACAGGTTTAGTGCCACACCGGAGAAGGATGGACTTTGTTGTGTGAGCTAGGTGAAATTGAGAATGAGGTTAATTTGTTCTGTCTATGACGATGTAAGAGTCATACAAAAATGTCCTTTAAAAAACTGGAGCTGTCCTTTAGGAAGGAACCTTTTTTGTAGCAACTTTACTTTGACCCTCCCAGACTTTGTTAAGCGTGGGAGAGGAGGCACAATGTTTTGTTCAAGAGCGAGCTGAAAAATAATTTATAGTTTTTAAATGAAATGTAAAAAACTGTTTGACTGCTTTGACTGTATGTTTGGTGTCTTGTAAACCGATGAGGATTGGGAACTCTATGTGCAGGACAGTCAATCAATCAATCAATCAATCAATCAATCATATATGAACAAGGTTGGGAGGGTTTCTTTAAAAATGTATTCCAATACAGTTAATAGTGTAGTTAGAAACATAAACCAATAATCACAATATTAAAGTAATGTATCTTGATTACTTTCCGTTACTTTTGGATTACCTCACTACCAAACGTATGCAAATGTTTATTATTTTAACATAACTTAGTAGAGCAACATTCCCTCATTTGAACGAGAGCACTACTTGCAGTATTTAATTAAAAATCAAGTAGGAAACACAAATGATGGAAAGACTTGGCCATCTTTATTATTACTTGCAAGCTTCTTACGTTTACAGCCTCCTAGTAGAATAGAAGATATAAAGTATAAGGAACACTGAACAAGCATGTGTGCAATTTACAGTCCGGAGCTGTAGGTGGCGATGTGCAGCTCGGGTTAGTTTGCGACCCGAAGAAGAAGAAAGAAAGAAAAATGTAGAAGAAGAACCCAGCTGTGTTTATTCCCTCTGCTCCGTCGGGCTGTTGCTACACAGCATCCCGTCATCTACACCAGCTACTAATATTAACTGTATATTTATTTTGGTTTGAAGGATCGAGAAACTCGCTCCTTCATGTGTTCGCTGCTGTGACAGGAAGGTAGGAAACTGTGTAGATGTGTTGTATATTAGTGAACGCTCACAAACCACTGACACGTATGACTGAGGTGCTGCTCAACAAAGTTCGTGACGAGAACAAACTGCATCTGTAACTGTTTTTGACGTGTTTTGAGCAACTGAACGCGGCACGGCTTAATTTGCGGGACAGGGGAATCACGCTAAGAAAGTCGAAAATTGTGATTAACTTGTATTTACTTGATTTTGTTGCCTGTTTTGATGTTGCAGATGGCAGGTAGGCACAGGCTTTTGCCCTGTGTATGTCTGGGGCTGTTTGGTGTCCTGGGCTGGGTCTGGGTCTCCTTCGCCTCCTTCCCAGACGACCAACTTGCCCTGGAGGCCTTGGATGCAGTGGACCGAGGAGCCTTTCAGCCACAGAGTGCTCTGTCAGAGATGGAGTTTGCCTCCATCAGCTCGTACAGGGGACCTGGCAACAGGGACTACCGCAACAACAAAGAGCTGCCCATTATCCTCTGGTGGAGTGGAGGACTGTTCCCACATTTTCCCGGTGACACCGAACGCATAGACTGTGCCACATCCTCCTGCCTGGTCACAAGCAACCGCAAGGTACCAGAGATATTTAACCTTGGCTCAGGCTGAGGGACGATGCATGCATGACATTAATAATGATTATCATCTGAGGTTGTTCTGCCAGTAATCTTGAGTTTGATCTTGAAAGGTCCAGCTGTACAAACGGACAGCATCCATCATCTTTTATGGAACAGACTTCAGGGCGTACGAGGCGCCGCTCCCTCGTCTCCGCCACCAGACGTGGGCACTGTTCCATGAAGAGTCACCCATGAATAACTACTTCCTCTCCCATGGACCAGGGATCAGGCTGTTCAACTACACTGCCACGTTTCGCAGGGAGTCGGACTACCCTCTGACCCTGCAGTGGCTGCCCTCTCTGGACTACTTGCTGACGCCTGTGGCCGTGTCCCTGGAGGAGAAGAACCGACTGAGGAGGGAGGGCCTGGCTCCCGTGCTCTACATGCAGTCCCACTGCGATGTGCCATCAGACAGAAACAGATATGTCCAGGAGCTCATGAAGTACATTCAGGTATACTGCAGATACAAGCTTGATGAGTGTAAACTCCTGAGCAGGAATGATTTTATTTGTATTCCTGTGCAACTCCAAAACAGTTGGGACCTTGTGGTTCTTCTCATTTTAAGCGTTGACTAGGTGTCAAATTCGTAATACGTTTATATTTACAACTATTACCGTCACGCAGTTGTAGTACGCTGTATCAGTCAGGTTGCAGTTGACAACCATCCGTCCACAATCATGTTATATAGCCTAAAAAGACTTTTGGATTAACTGTATAAATGGTAAATGTAGTCCTGTATTGAAATCAGACTATTTATAAGAGAAGCTCAGAGGACTGATAAAGAGCTTATCACATGGTGCAATGACAATCCCCTGAAGCTTAGTATCAGCGAAGCGTTTGTCCCAAATTTGAAGAAATTCCCTCCGGGCATTCCTGAGAGATGGCGTTCATGAGAATGGGACATATGTGAGGCCATGGTGACCTTTGACCAAATTCTAATCAGGTCATCCTTGAGTCTAAGTAGACTTTTGTCCCAAATTTGAAGAAATTCCCTCAAAATGTTCATGAGATGTTGAGTTCACAAGAATGGGGACAGATGGACATCCAGACAACCAGAAACATAATGCCTCTGGCCACAGTTGCAGCCGGCATGGAGACAGAAAGCACAATGAAGTTTATCAGTTTGATGTAGATTGAAAAGGATTTGTAAATCATTGCATTCTGTTTTTATTTATATTTTTAAACAGGAGTGTGTTTTGCAGATATTTGTAGACCCATCATAACCATGTCTAAGGTAGTAGTTATTCCTCTTTTCATTTTTTAAAAAAGGAAATAGTACTCAGTTGTGATTTGTGGGCTTATTTATTTCAGTTCCATCCATCCTGTGTTCTCAAGTAGAATATTCTCTTTTTAATCGTGTTGATTTCACTCCACTCCTGTTCTGCTCAAATGTCAGGACACGTTTCTGCTTGGTGCTGAGCACAACTTTCAGTTGTCTCCTCCAATATAACCTTTGTTCACAATAAATATCCATTGGCTCACACGTACTAAAAGTCTCTAGCCTAGGGTCCTTCCTCATTTCTGCACAGGTTAGTAAGTCAAAATCATTCATCTTCATGCAGTAACACCTCTGTAAATGTTTTGTAAATACAGCCCTCAGTGTGATGTCTGTGAATTCCCATCCGGGGAATGAAATGCTAGTTCAATTAGAAACGTCTGATCATGGTGTGATGAAAAATGTGGACCATTACTAGTGCGCCGCTGTCACATTAATAATGTGCTCCCAAATGTTTCTTAAGTGTGCCTCCATCTTTTTCCTTTGTCACACATTATTTTTTCCTCTGCAGGTTGACTCCTACGGGAAATGCCTGAACAACAAACCTCTGCCTGAACATCTGGAGGACACGGCTACGGCAACCGGCGAAGATCACACCTTTATGAATTTCGTCGCACGCTACAAGTTTCACCTTGCGCTTGAGAACGGCGTGTGTCCAGATTACATGACGGAGAAACTGTGGCGGCCTCTCCACCAGGGCTCTGTGCCCGTCTACCGGGGCTCCTCCGTGGTGGCAGACTGGATGCCCAACGACCACTCCGCCATCGTCATTGATAACTTCCCCTCGCCGAAAGCTCTCGCTGAGTTCCTCAAACGTCTTGATGAGAGCGATGAGGAATACTTGAAATATTTAGAGTTCAAGAACCCCAGACGGATTACCAACACTCGTCTGCTGGAGGCTCTAGAGACCCGCGAGTGGGGGGTCAATGACATGAGTAAACCCAACTACCTGAATGGATTTGAATGTTACGTGTGTGACCAGGAGAACGCACGGCTGGCGGCAGAACGAGCATATAAGAAATCCCCGAAGAAGAACCGACCTCCTCAGCCTAAAATGGCTAACAACTCTCACATGGGGTGCCCTCTGCCCAGCCCGGGGTATGGCGATGTCAAAGACCTACCTGCAGACGATGGGTGAGTTAGTCTTGAGTTATTCACTGTGCCAGGTGTTAAAATCCTTCCACTTTTTTGTATTTTAATGTGAATAATAATGTCCTGAAGGGAGGAGAAATCCGCCTATTTTAATGGTCTAATTAAAATGTCCTCAGTGATGAGCCTAATCTGTTTGTATATCTGTCCGCAGATGGTTGCAAATATGGCCTCAGGATTACTGGCAGAGCCTGGACCAAGCAGAGGGGCTGGAGTCTCTGATAAGACATAACGAGTCAGACCCTTCGCTGCTGTGGAAGCACATCCAAAACATCGCTGTGAGCAGAGCCAGAGGAAAACACTGACACGGGCCTTGAAACAGACAGAGAATGGAGCAAGTCCAGGATCACAGGGGTGTCCCACATTATGAATCCTGTTTAAATCGGGGGAAGAAGCAGAAATGACTCATATTTTTGCACCTGAGCCAAAATCTCTTTACCTTTTTGTATGAGTAGTTAGATTACACTAAATTGCCGACATGATACTTTTGTCCCTTATCCCAAGTTCAGTAATGGGAAAATAATGCTTTAAAGTGCTATATGCTAATATTTTCAAGTGGTTTTATCACTATAACTGAGGTGCCCTTACTCCGCCTTGCATTGTTAACATTAACTGCATGCAGTGCAGTTGTTCCACAGAGGCACATTCTCATGGGAGGCGGATTTTCATTGGACTGGGTCAGAGCCAAAGACTTGTCCTCTGTGTACCGAGGGACCTCTGCCTAACTGCGTGTGAAGACCATCAAGGCAGTGGCAAATGAACTGCATTAGCTCCTTTACAGATACTCAGCGGGTAGCTGATGGTTATTAGCTACAGTCACATTCATGTACACAGGTTTTTTTTTGAACCGACTATGCAAGGAAAATATTATTTCACCGAGGAGTGGAGAAAGGCAAATGTAAAGTGAAGCACAACTCCCCTGTGGGAGATCAGCACTGCATTTGCGAAGCAGTTCTCAGGAAGAGCTCATCTAATGTGGCAGATACTTTATAACATTGCCCCCAACCCTTTGCTGTTACATGATGTTTATGTGCAATAATGTTTGTGTCATGCTTTCGAGAACATGCAATTGAATTTGCCTTTGTATCACACCAGTATTATATAAATCATTTTATTTTCTTAACAAAGCATAATACATGTGAACACACGGTTTTGTATCAAGAGGAGCAAAAGAAGATTTTGTAATAAAGGCACTTTCTTGCGTAACTACTGTCGCTATATATAATATTGTACCCCACACGCCAGTATGAGTCTGTTCAGGTACTGCACAGACATATCCTTCATAGTTTACAGAGGCAGATACAGCTTTCACCCCCAGGAGGAAAGAAACAATACAAGGTTGCACGACATGTTTCAGAAATTAAAAACTAAACCTAATGTAAGAATCAAGTAAACATGATATTGTTCATTGTAACATGGCTCTTTGATCACCCGAAACCACATCATTGCTGAGTTCAAACTGAACACAGTCCAAACTCTGTGAAAAGGCCAGTTCTCACTTTATATGCAAATGAACCTGAAGGGAAGAGGACGGGGATAAGAGGCCACTGAAGAGCTTCAATAATCACTCGAAGGCTCTGGAGTAGCAGCTCTCGCAGTTGACTTCACCACCGTGTAGGAACATGCTGTCCAGAAGGTCTCCCATTGGCTTACTGCACACGCCACACTGGAAACATTGTGAGAATGTAATTAAGAGAAAACGCAGTGAAGAGCTGTATTTTTATCCTTGAAATGGTCTCATACGAATTCATTGCTCCGGAATGCACAGAACACAAAACTGTTGTAGCTTTGAAAACACAATTAGGTGGTTAAAGCTTTGCTTCGTGGTCTGAAAATTTGCATTAGCTAAGTATAATTTGAATTTAAAAACTGATTTACAAATCCAAGCAAACAAACCTATAATTAAAGGTTAACTCCACCAGTTTTGCACATTATAGTGTATTTACAGGTCATGGGGAGTACTATTGCATATGTGAAAAGCCATATAAAGCCATTTCTGTCTCTGGAGGAAGCTGCATGTAATCTGACAAAATGCCTCCAGTGATGTCACCCAGTGGTTAGGTTGAATTGTGGGTAATTTAGGCAGTAGGTTTCGAAAAACAGTCCACTGGTGGAGTCTATGGACTGCTTAAAAACAAATGATCGAAATCAATGCAGTAGAACCAGAGATACTGCCTTTTTTTATTCCACGCTTCCTTTTCAAAAACTGGTGCCTACATTACCCACAATACAATTGAGCCACCGAGCGACATCACTGGAGGCAATTTATCAAATTACATGCAGGTTTCTCATGAGCCACAAAAGGCTTGGTAATGGGAAATATTAGTGGAGTTATTATAAATAATGAAACATAATTTGACATTTCAAGAAGTACATTTATCAGCTGTTTTGCCAAGAGTCAGAAAAGAGGATAGATACCACTCTCATGTCTCATCAAAGTATGAGCCTTAAGTCAGCAGCTGGTTAGCTTAGCTTAACTAACAGCTAGCCTGGCTCTCTCCAAAGATGTCTAGTAGCATCTCTGAAGCTCCTTTGTTTAATATGTATAAAAACACAAAGTGTGAATGTGCCATGTTGGGGTTTTAGGTAGATTCTTTAGCTGTTACAGAGCCAGGCTGGCTCGTTCCCACTGTTTGCAGTCTTTATGCTGAGTCAAGCTATGACAAGGTGGTGGCCATATTTACTACGTACACAGGCGAGTGTAATCAGTCTTCCCATCTATGTCTTGGCACACAAAGAAAACAAAACAAACATCTTTACCAAAATGTCAAACAAGATTTTAAAGGGGAACGACAGCTCATTCTCTCTAGGTTAGTCGCTTCAAGGACATGTGGATATATCCAACAATTTATAGTTCAATAAGTGTCAAACTGTATCCTCAGCAGAACTGTGTCGAGCACACAGATGAATTACCTTGAAGCATTCAGGGTGGCAGTTGATACTGAGGTGCTCGATGGTGATCTTGGCATCGCTGTCCATCAGCCGTCCACAGTATGTACAGTTGGATGACGGCGAGCCACTGGGGAGACACATTGGGACATGTAAGTGTTGGCCACGGACTGGAGCAGCGCTCATGCAACTGCTGCTCTGTCTAGTAAAATAACCCGTGACCCTTCCTGTCCTTTGCGAACTTAATAAGTGTAAATAATCCTTTGATGTCCCCGCTTAGCCTCCTAATGAGCAGGCTTGGTGGAATTTCTGCCCTGCTGCTTACACATATCCAGTTTCGAGATAACGAGGCAGGAGGAGAAAGGGCTCGGGCTTACAGCTTGTTTTAAACAGGTTTAGGGAATTGGTGTTGTTACTGGGGAGCAAGTGGAGGGGCTGCTGTACGAACAGCAGACAGAGGCTGACGTCAAATAATCAGGCCCACTACAGCATAGAAACATAAGAAAAAGACCTGCTAAAATGGAAGCACTGCAAGAAATTAATATAAATACACCCGTTAAATTCAACAAATACTGGCAGCGTTTCACCAGAGTAATTCTTTTTCTGTGTAATTATCCATGACTATAGCTGCTGTTAGCTTGTGAGCTCAGTTAGCTGTGCAGCTAGCCAGGCAACCAGGGTTAGTGTTGCCATTCACAAATGCTAGCACAGGAGCTTTGGACCACTGGGAGAAAGAGGTTTTCAGGCTTGGGAAAGGCTGGTTAACATGCAATACATAGATGTCTTTAACGCAGCCACAAAACTATTATTTCTTCACATTCTGTCGATCATTTTTGGTGATTTTTAGCTAGAATTAAAGTAAACATTTGTTTTCTGCGACTTTCTGTGTGCTGGTGCCCCACCTTTTACAGCTGGTGCCCTTTTTATTTTGAGTCCACCACTGGTAAATTGTGTATGAACCATGTAAATTCTGGTTTATAATAATGATGATAATAATAATAGTGATAATACTTTTTTTAGAAAGACTTTTTTTTTTATAAACACACTGCTTCACATATAGGATAAATTGTAGCACTTCGTTAATGTGTGTTTTCAAAAGTTTTAGAAGAGCTGAATAAGTGAATTTTTTTTGTTCATCTGAGACCTTAGAGTTTTTGAAAGTGTTAGTCAAAGTGTACGCATTGAAAGTAGCTGAAATGTCATTGAAAGAAACAGATAAAGACATGATGATGGCAGCTGAAGTGTCAGTGGAGAAAGAGCTCAGGTTCTTTTTAATACAGATTTAGTGAATTGTGTTATTACCTGGAGTAAGTGGAGGGGCTGCCGTAAGAATAACTGGTGGAGCTTGGTGTCAAATCATCTTGCCTTTAATGAAAAATAAAAACAGTAAGTGATTCATATTCAATAATAAATCAAAAATAATTGTTCATTGATTGTGTCAATAACACACTGCTCCTACCCGTCATTTGTGTCTCTGGCATTAAGTGAGGACATCTCTGTCGCGTTGACATACTCCTTCAAATACACAAACCCCCTTGAGGCAGAGGCAGATGAAAAGAGTGTGTTAATGCGCATGGCTACATATCAGCTGTCACTTTAATTTAAATGTCTGTAAAATCCCTCACTTCTTGGCCTCAGGTTCTGGTGTCTCAACACGACGGTCGTCTTCTGTCACGGTCCTGGAATAGGGTTCATAACTGGAGACAGAGTTCAGCAGCATTAGTCTCATCTTTCACTCACAGACAACAGCAGCGCAGCTCGGTTATACAGAAGGACTCTGCATCTGTCAAATGTAACTCAGGAGATAATCATTTTCTGCCATCGCTTGTTAATGGCGTGCTGTTTAACGGGCTGTGATTTGACAAAAGGACATGTCTAATACACATCGTTAATCTGACATCTGGAGACTGATAATTAGAGGGAAGGAAACGAGGGTAAATTGAAAGACAATGGGAGAGTAGATCCTGTCATTTAGTTCTGAAACAGAGTTTAGTCTTTCTGTATCATACAGGAGTTGCAGGTAACTTTAGATTCAGACTGCGGTATTGAGCGGATAAAGATGTGTTCCAACAGGTTTTGGTCCCTATCTTGCCCTCCAGCTAAGACATCTGTGTTACAAACACAGAGAAGAAAGCGGGTATGGTGGGTTGAAGTGTAAAACAAGCCCAGGAAACCTAAATATTAAAAATTTCAGCACAAACAGAAGCTCCTCTCTCCCACAGAAAACACTGCTCCTGAAACGTCTCGTCAGTAGTCCCGCCTTTAATTAATAATTCAAACCCGTGAATTTGTGACACCACAATACGTCAACATGTCATACATTTGAATAATTTATACCAAGTTTGGCACGTGAGAATTGATTTAGCACAGCTGCTCTGTTGTTGTTAGCAGTTCTGGGTCAGACGTGTGTGAGCTGACCAATCAGAGCACACTGGGTATTCATGAGGGGGGGCGTTAAATAGATTGGAGTGTTTCAGGCAGAGGGGGAATACAGAGCTGCAGCACTGGACAGTATGAGAAAATGTTTGTTTTTTTTAGCACTAAGCATGTAAAGCTAATGTAGCAGTAACCCCAAAATAAAATTATGAACCTGAAAATGAGCAGAATATATCTCCTTTAAATTAAACAATATTTCTTCGCATAGAAAAACAGGTACATTTCATTTCTGTGCAGTGGTTCAATGTTCTTACAGTCATGTAAGAGAAAAAGCTCCAGTGTCTTCACAATATCAGAAAATCAACAGACCAAACAGTAGAAAATAACACTCTGGAGAAAGTATTCTTGCATTATGCTGTCTGACGTTAACAAGATCATAAACTTACCGATCCATAGCAGGCTCTGGCTCACTGTGACTCTCCCTGGAAAGTGAAGAAAGCCGTGTTAGACTTTTACTGTAGGCTGCAGCAGTCAATAACCTGGACGGTTTCCAGTGAACAAGAATTCTGTGTTTTTTTATAAGTGTATGAAGCTGATCTTTCCGACTCATAGCTCCAGGGGGATGGGTAGAGGTGTAGGGGTTTATTGACCGGGCGTGGTCTACTTTCTATTGTGCAAACATCACCTACATCCCTCCCTCACACTTTCAATTCCTTCTAATCTCCCCAGTTTTTGATCAAGAGATGTAGGTTAAAAGAATTCTAAATGTTTTTCCCAACCTGATCCGGGTGAAGCTTGGCAACGTCTGTGTCTGTGTATCCTCGGGGCTGCAAAACAGAGGACATTCCTGCATTATAATAAGTCTGGCAGCACAGGTGAAGAAGTGACAGCATTAAAGTAAAAAGAACACATTTAGAGAGGGGGTTGATTATTCTCAGCCACAACGAAGCTTCAACTTGTATTTGGCTTGCTTTCAATTAAATGGTTGACAGGCGCTGAATTTTAAGGTGCTATAATCACATCCTGCTAGAATTGTGAAAAATAAAGTGGTTTAATATGCATTTAATGAGCCCAGACACAGTCGAGGTACCTCTCCTCCTGCTGCTCCTCCTCCTCCTCCTCCTCCTCCTCCTCCTCCTCTTCTGTAGGGATAGTATAGACAGTGGGTGATGTCCACCTGTCCCATGGGGAGTCATTCTCCTTGGACCTTGAGCACAAACAAAAGACGTGTCATTGTTGCATGAAAGGATGACAAATACACACTGTATACAAAAAAAGACGCCGGATGGGGATCTGCAGTTGTGAGGAAAGGTTGTAACGAATACATATCTGACCTATTTCTATCAGCACCAGTGCACAATGTTTCTGGCTCAACGAGTAGATGCTGCAAAAGCCTAGTTCCTCCGCCGTAGTGAAAGGGAAGAAGGTTATGGGAATAAAAGGAGCAGATACGCACATGGCGCTTTAAATAAAGGGATGACTTACTTTCTCTCAAACTTGATCAGCATGTTTTGATCTTCAGCCTGGCCTTCCGGTTCAGCGTCTCGACTGAAAGGGGGACATACATTGAAAGGCTCTTAGCACGTAATGGACATGGCTGGGCGCGTGTAGATGAATGAAACACAGTTGGGGCTGCGTGTGTGTGTGGAAGCATAAGAGTGAATCAAAGTGTGTCATCACCTCTCTTCGCCGTTACTCTGCTCAGGTGTGCTTGTATCCCATGTGCGTGCCCATGGCCGCAGAGTGCTGAGCCTAGACGGCCAGAGTGGGGAGAGATGGTAGAGAAGTTACGACATATCAGGCATATCAGACAATGTGAGCACTTTCCATCTCCCGCTCATATGTACATAACACAATTATGCACTAGAGACGTTTAATACCTTGTGGCGTCAGTGTCGATAGGGATGATGTTGTCTGCAAGGGAGTCCAATGCATTACTGCCCGTACTGTCAAACAAAGGCACACGCAAAAAGGGGGAAAAAAACATCAAAAAAACATTAGAATTTAAGAAGAACAGGGTGGCCTGCAGGTTTAAAGCACTGACTATGAACCACAATGTCTCCAGTTTGAGTGCGTGTTGTACCAGTCAGCTCTATTTTCCCTCATTTCCTGTCATCGATCTAATAAGGGCATAAAAATACCCCCCAAAAAACTACAGG
>OMLP01031372.1:3400-15447 GCA_900302685.1 Spondyliosoma cantharus | reverse complement strand
CCCCCAACCCCGCCCCTGTGCGTCTGTCTCTCCAAGTCTGCGTTGTGACACTGTTGTGTAGCCTCTCGCTCTCCTTGGGGGGAAAATCATCCTTCCATCGTCCGACCCCGCCAGCGTTATCAGTGACAGGGGAGAGATGAATAAGGGATCAAAAGAACCTTTTCTTTCCCTTTTTTTTTCCCGTACACTGTCAGGTTATATTTACTCCGGGTCCCCGTGGCTCGGCACGGTGCCGCAAACACAGCCGACTGCACAGGACAGGGTTTTTCATTTCTGGGATCTGGGGTTCTGCACCCGTGTCATTATTGAAACCTTTCTTATAAATACTTTCAGGAGGAGACCTTATAGTCTAAGGTGTTGCCGGTACAATAACTTGATTACATTAAGGGGTTTTGAGTTGAGCTTTAGTTTTCAGGCTTTCATTAACGTTTACAGACCGTCTTCAGGAGGAAAAACGACAATGTAGGTGGTCTGTGATTATTTAAGTATTAAAATGTTCATTATGAAGTGTCACATTTAACATTTTTTCCATCTTGTAGAGGAAATAAGGAATAAAATAGGACTACAATTGGAATATTCTCAGCGGGTAGAGCAGGTCGGCTAGTGATCGGAAGGTCATTGGTTCAAATCCCGGCTCCGGGCTGGGCTGAGCTGCATGTCGAAGTGTCCTTGAGCAAGATACTGAACCCCAAATTGCTCATCAGCGAGGGCCCTGCGATGAGCTGGCGACTTGTCCAGGGAGTACGCTGCCCTCGCCCGGAGACGGCTGGGATTGGCTCCAGCAGCAACACCCGGCGACCCCATGGAAAGGGATGAAGCGGTTACAGACGATGGATGGATGGACAAACCTCAGGGGAACTTCACGATAAGAAGTATTACCTATAATTGTAATTGAAGGTGGTGATTCTGTCTCATGAAATAAATACCAATTCCTAAACTTCCCAAACGAGAAGAAAAAAAAAAACCTTCTGCATCTTCTCCAAACTTTTAATCACAGCTCTGATCCTGTCATCGATATTAAACAAAATACATGATGATGTTGATTAAAAGTCAGTTCATCAGTGGAATAATCTGCTGTTAGAATTGTTAACTGAAATTCACACTTAACAAAGACAAACAGACTTCAAAACAACACCAGATAGAAACAGGTCTGATCTGATTTTTATGTTTATCAGTTCTGATTACATGTTTCATGCAAATATGCAATCATACGTTTTTTTAGGGCAATTTCAAACTTAATTACAAACTTAACATAAAAAAAATTAATAATTCACTGTGAATGACCTCTGGCAGCACGATAACACAATAATTATTTATTTCTCAACATGCATTAAATGTACTCGAGGTCACAGATAAGTGCATTTACATTCATTGTAAGGTGACGCCCTCTCTTGTTTGTGTTTTGATATTATGGCGGGAGCAAAGGAGGACGTCAGGTGAAGAAGTCCACAGTTGGAGGAGGTCGGGGGAAAACGCAGGGCTCAGACAAACACAACGTTCACAAAGGAGACCAGTTTGTGTCCAGTGTGAAACCAAAAGGCGATGTAACGTTATCTTATGACACAGAATGTAACTTTTACCTAACTAACGCCAAGTAATGATCTTTTTCTTAACCTAACCGAGTAGTTTTGGTGCCTAACAGCAGCCTTTTCCCGCCGTGATAAAAGCTGCTGTAACAACGCCTGCCGCTGGCCCTCTCTAATGGTCCTACATGTCGCCGTGGGAGTCACCGGCAATTAAACCATTCTGTCGCTTAGCTATGAGGACATGTCTGTTTCACAGCGAGTCTTTCCTCGCTGTGCCCCACAGAGTATTTTTTTTTTTTACAGCACTCTCAGGCCAAATTGTGTTAACATGAAATGATATAATTGACAGAAAAGTATCACTAAGCTACAGTTACCTCATGTGAGACCAATTATCATCTTGAACCACGAATGGACAGCTTGTTTGGCGGTGCGATTCATCCGCGGATCCTCTGCTGGTTCAAACAAACCCTGCTGATGAAAAAAAAAAAAAAAAAAGAATAGATAAAAAATTCCCCAAATCCCACAAATCATTTAAAAGGGAACAATAGCGAACAGCAGCAGGGAAGCCAATGTAATGACCCGTGTCTCATTCTTTTTAAAGGATAAACACACGCCTCTTTTCATCCTTTTGTTAACTCCATACCTTCACTGCAGCGTCACCGCATGTCTCAGCACTGCACATCTGATGAACCCCCCGCCGCCCTCCGCCGCCGCCGCCATTAAAATAGGATCAAGGTTAATAACTAATCCTCGATGAAACAGGCAATTTAGTTTTTTACAAAACTGACGCAGGCCAAGATTCCCAGTGTGTTTGAGTGTTTACCCAGCCCCCCATTACAATGTACTAAAACCTTGGCTCTGGTGTTGAGGACTGGCAATAACCCACCACTTAATGAGTAAGGCCTACTGCCGCTCCTGCCAGGCGATAATCTTCTCTTGGCATAACCAAATCAAGCACAGAAATGTTCTTATCAGGAAGGAACAGCAGACACTCCCCCCCAAACACCCAGCGGACCCCCCGACTTAATTGATTTTCACCATCCCAAGGCTGCTCATTCCGTGCGTCAGACGATTTTATTTACTGGACTGTTTGTCTGGGTGCTAGATTGTTTTCTGCTTGTTTTTCTTGCACGTTTGATTTGATGATGTGATTCAGGCCTTGATGGTTTCGCTGTGCAAAAATAGTCTAGACGTGGGTGTATTTTTTGCTCTTTTTCTTTTTTTTTTCTTTCTTTGTTATATTCACTTACATTTCAATCATGTCCATTAACTTTTCCTCAAACGTGTTTTAGCGCAATTAAATTGATGGGTAGATTGCTCACAGAGTAACCGTCCCACGTTAAACCGCGGCAAAATGAATTCCTAATTAAATCTTCGTTTAGGTAGGCGTTCTCTGTTTTGTCCCTGAAGAAGGATTCCCACAGATTCTTCACTGCGCGATCCAATTTGGAATAATGCAAGTGGACTTTCGATAAATTACCTTTTTATTTATTTATTTTTTTAATACTTTTATGAGGCTACTTGATAATTCGATTGGGACGCTGCAATACATCAGACATTTCTAATCACTAGGACATGTTTACAGGCCACATGGACTCATCTGTTTGAATGTATTCAAAGAAAAGGAGCTAAAGAACAGTCAGTGAGCTCTTTCACAATTTTGATCATATGCTTTGACCTTGCCTTTTACAGTTACCGTGTTCTGACTTTAAGCTATTTCGACAAGCGTTTGATTGAGATGCAACAGCCTCTCTGATTGGACATCATTAAATCTAGCAAAACAAAGCTCATCAGATTCGCTCCCCTCACATCCCTTTCTTGTTTTCATCTATATAATTGCCAATTCCATTTGTGCTCTTTCCTGCAGGGAGGTATTGATCTCATTACGTTTCGCCATCTCTTTTTATAAAATATTGCATGTTTATAGTTGGAGGACCCTGCTAGGTAATAGGTATATCCTTTTAAAATAATGAAAATGATATCTGGTCGTGGAATAGGTCCCTAATTGTGTACTGACAGAATCACTTTGACTCATCAGCACTCATGCTGCCGCTGTACTCGTGGAAAAAAAAGCTCTCAATTGAGTGACAGGGGACGGACTACTGCTGCAAGTCGGAATTAATACAAATTAGTTTGGAATAATGAGGCAGCCCTGCCGCCAACTGGAATTAGGTTGAAGCGTGCTTATACACTGATGGAAGAACTAATCCTTTGCATTTATAATGATAATAAATCACAGGGGGGACATTCATAGCAATCAAATAAACTATTCCTGCACAATAAAGTTGTAATGTTTGATACTCTAGCATTCACATCTTGCATCGGTTTTTTTTCTTCGTTTTCTCATGAATTTTGAAGATTATTTTGACAGGCCAGATGCAGTAATATCTTTTCCAACTTGTTCTTTCTCCCAACGCATCAAATACAGTAGCTTGGTCAGTGGCCTTAAGCTTCACATTATGATGTTTTACCTACCGCTCTAGCAGTGAAGTTATAATACTCCACAGTGAAGCTACGATATGAATAATAAATAAAGCTTGTTGGCAAAACAGTTCACGAATTTTGACATATTATGAGTTGTAGATTGTTATTAACACCACTGTTTGTTTAGAATTAGGCACCAAATCTACTTGGATAGGTTTAGGCACCAAATCTACTTGGTTAGGTTTAGGCACCAAATCTACTTGATTAGGTTTAGGCACCAAATCTACTTGGTTAGGTTTAGGCACCAAATCGACTTGGTTAGGTTTAGGCACCAAATCTACTTGGTTAGGTTTAGGCACCAAATCTACTTGGATGGGTTTAGGCACCAAAACGTCTTGATTAGGTTTAGGCACCAAATCTACTTGGTTAGGTTTAGGCACCAAATCTACTTGATTAAGTTTAGGCACCAAATCTACTTGATTAAGTTTAGGCACCAAATCTACTTGTTTAAGTTTAGGCACCAAATGTACTTGTTTAAGTTTAGGCACCAAATCTACTTGGTTAGGTTTAGGCACCAAATCTACTTGGTTAGGTTTAGGAAAAGGTAACACTATGGGTTACAATAAATAAGCTCATTATGTGGCATAATTCACGTCAAATAACATGAGGTAAGTATATCATAATTTAAGTGAATAGTGAGGTTTTTACATACGTACCATGACTACTAACTGCTACCATAACAAACCAAACTTGACGAAAACGGGGTCTTCGAGGTGAAAGTCCTGTGTCCAGCCACCCCTGACGAAGACTTTTCTTGCGCTTTATACAACTGCGAGGGGCCAGAGGTAGTGAGAGGGATAACTTCAGCATCAAACCTTTAAGTATAGGACCAACTGACCAGGCTGCTGTGTTTGCCGTGTCGGGAGTGAGAGCAGGCTATCTCACTTGACTTACAAAGAAAAAGTTCAAAGCTGATGCCTAAAATGTGCCAAAACATGACTAGCGGTTTTGTGCTTTTCCACAGATTTCTCTCCATTTGTTATTGCCAGTTCCCCTGTACTGTGATGCTTGTCATTGCTAACCACCACACTTTTGGCCTGGGGACTGTCACTTCCTCAATGTAGAATGCAAAGCAGCAGCCAGAGGCAATTTAGGTTTTTAGCGTTACAGGATTTCTGTATTCCCCTCAGTGCCCTAAACGTTAAAAAAAACCTTTACTACTAAGTGTAACTGTTACAAAGGACATGAAGCCGTGTCCTTTAAAAAAAAGTTTTTCCCCCAGAAAACTTACACTAGATAAATGAGTCTTTTTTTAATGTTACCGTTATACATTGAAATGCAAATACTTTCATTGTAAAGCTAATTAACGTTCAAATTACATATTAATTAGCTTTGGGGCTTCACAACAGTAAAAATGCAATTTGAGTTCTCAGTTGGTGGACTGCAGCCGGCTGGTAGAAACTGCCAAGTTATGTTTTTGTATCGTTACAAGATAATTAGTGTGTAGTCTCTGTTTTGGTCGGGGTCGACTGTACGGTCTCTCCAGCTCTGTATATCCTCAATAGATATTTTTCTCTTAGCGGGCACAAAACCAGCGCTGAAATGACTGAAATGTTTCAAAATGTTCAGATGTCTTCAGTCCCCCATTAGGTTGATTTAAATGTAGGCAGGTGAGTGTAAAAATTGGATAATTGCAGTTTTATTATTCCGCAGTCGGAGTCGTGTTCAGCTACTTGGCTGCCCATGAAGTCTTGTTTCCTGGAGGTTGTTTTTTTTTTTCATGTTATTTAATTTCACGTCTCCACTTGTCAGATTGACAGTACATTATAGAGACTTGGCTGTGCAACAGCCTTGTCAGCAGCAGACCATCAGCCCCTGCACTCATTTACCTGTCTCTCCCACTGTGGAAGGAAGTGTATACAGAGTGAGAGAACAGCAGGATATAGTTTGGCATTCTGTTTACCTCAAGTTAATTTGCAGACACAATGATTAAAGTTTTCTGTCTACCACTGATTATCCACATGTAGCGTCAAGACAACGAGCAGCTGCTTTCAGTGAAAACATTTCCAGAACTCAATTAAAGTCCAGTCAGACAACTCACATTTGAAGTGTTTATCATGGCAGCAAAACAGGGTTTGAGTTCGACCTCATCACTCCCCGCTGATGTGTTTACGTAGATTTTGGGGAGTGACGAGCGAGACATTTTGAACCTTCCAGTCATAGCCTGCAGGTGCTGGGACGGTGCTGGGGCTGAAAGAACATGCAGTAGCACTGATGCAGGGCAGCAGATGCATTGACGGGCAAAGGGACAGTTGAGACATTTTTGCAGTTCAAATTGACTGGAAGGTTGTTATTTTGGTAGATTACCGTGGAGACCGGGGTGTGTTGCATGTGTATAGCAGTGCAGCCCAGGTTGCCTGCCTGAACCGGCTCATTCACAGGCCGTTGAATGGCTAGCTTGTGAAGTAGTAGCGCTGTGTTCAGCAGCTAAAGAGCGAGATATTACCCTCAGGAGTTGGTGGTGACCAAAACAGAGCTAAAAGTTGAAATTACTAGGACCCAACTGATACAATGATTGCCACGAGAAGATTGCAGTGCGAGTGAGTAAGAGTAGGCGGGGCTATGTTAGCACTGTAGCGGTGCTGGTACCGTTGTATTGATACAGCTGAAAATGAGTATTGAGTATGCACGTTTTCAACACATAACACTGTTATGATGTAATGAAGTTTGACATAATGAGTTGGGGGCTGCCAAATTGTACAAAATGGCAATTCTACATAATGTTTCTTTAAAAAGAAACATACAGCATATCCCTAGATTAATTTATAATATTGCTGACTCCAAACTAAATATTGTTCACAGAAGTACAGTACAATCTCATCACTCCCCTTCAGTTCATGAAAAAGTACAAATGCTCATACTGATAACTTACTGTTAATCTGAGAGACATCAGACTTCTTCCGAGCCACCAATGTAGCCTACAATGACTGTGCACTACGCTACTCCTCTGGTGCACAGAAGGAAAGGGCTGGCGGATCAAGCAAAAAGCAATCGCTATGGATGTTGTGGCTTTTTTTTTTTTTTTTTTTCTCTGAGTACGGCTGTCATCTGATCTTCTTGGGCTTATGTCTCTGACTGGCCAGATCCCATTTTGTTTTCATTAAGTCTCACGAGAAAGGAGAGAGAGAGAAGAAGAAAAAATCACATCATTTGCGCCGTCAGAAAGCACAATATAGATGATACTAGACAGCGTGTGCTCATTCTGTCCCTCTGAGGAGGCATTTAGCAAGGGGACAGAGCTGTTTGTAACTTTACCTGTGATAAAATGAGCGCCGCAAATGACAGTTTATGAGAGGCCCCCCATCTGCTCTTGATACTTGAAGTGCATCTTTTATCTTCCCTGAGCATCCTAATCACCTCTATATTTAGAAAGGACTTTTATCCTTCTTCTCCATGTTCTGCTGGACTTTTTTTTTTTTTTTCTCAGCTTCCCTTTTCTTGGTCTCATCTGTTGACATGTTTTCACTCATTTGGAAGAAACTTTAAAGCGTTAAAGGGTAAAAATATTTTTATAACTGCAATATTGTAACTGTAAGTGCATTTTACAGAAAGCACGTCCACATTACATTCATCTTGTTTCAGTCCTGTCAGCAGCGCTTTCCCTGCTGTTGAGGGTTATTCGCTTATCGTTTCATCTGCACTGATGGGCCGCTCTTGCTACGAACACGCATTACAGAGTGTGCAACTGATTGAGGAAGCTCCGGATAAACACATCTTGCTTCGTGACTCACTTCCTCCTGAAGCTTATTGCTATTATTCAGTTTGCATTACAGCCGATTTAACCCCATAGGTTGGGTAATAACGCCCGACAACCGCACAGATCCTGGATTCTGCAGCTGTGGAGCTGTGTGCCCGAACAGCTGTTAAGTAGCTCTGCAGCCCCGCGGGGAACAGTCCCGTCTCCTTTCATGTTCGAGCTGTACGCTGTCGACTTCAAATACAACCAGGAGTCGTCATGTGTTGTGCAGAGTGCCTCAGATGACTCTGCAGCACAGCGTCAAAGCTTGGCAGGATGCTGAGTGCAGCCTAGGAACCTGGTGGGCAGCTGGTGTGGTGAGAGCCATGCGCAAATAGTTGCGGAAAAAGACAAAGAAGATAGTGGGCTGTGACGCTGAACTCCTGTTTGTTTTTTAAGGTCTCATCAGAAGGATGCACAGTGAAATCCAAATGGCGCTGGACTGGTGGGTCTGTTTCACAGGTTTGATGTGATACTGGGTTGAATACAGGCATTAGTCACACCAGCATGGCGCCATTTTGTTTTCAATACATTACAATCAGAGTTATATTGAAGAGGGAAAACAATCTCTTCAAGCTAGCTAGGTTTGCTAACGAACATTTAACTGTAAACGTGTGACTTTTTTTTTTGTTAATGGGACAATAACAATGTCCCTGTTGTGGAGCAGTTAACTTTCTGACACAGGAGGTTAAACGATAATGGATGATGCAGTTCAACCAGTACGCTGGTGGTAAGCCACGATAGCCTCTCCTTTTTTTCGGACTCCCTGGCTCTCGATCCCTTAAGGCAGCCCTTCAGGTTGGTTTGATATCGTCGCCGCAAACCCTCTTATTACTGCAATTCCATTCCAAAATCCAATTTATTTTACCATCACTTTAAATGCTGGTTTGACCAGCCTTTAGCAAAAGAGGAAGCAGTGGCCATGATGTCAATTTGCTAACCAGATTTTTATATTAATGACATGCGCTTACATGTCAAAACACGAAGATCTGCCGAAGATTTCAATTTCAAACGGGGTTCACTGAATCAACGTCATTACCTCCAAACGACATAGACAAACAGAAAGTGAGGGGTGTTCTTTTTGTGTTGCACAAAGAGATGTGTTTATTGGTTTAGTCAGTGCAACAAGAAGCCTCAATTGCAGGATATCACAGGGGCACGACATTGCATTAACCCAAAGTAAAGCGTTAATTGGAAGACTGCCAAGAGCTGGCACAGAGCCGGTGGTGAGTTCCAGTATCTTCATTGTGGTTTTGCATGTTCATTTCCTAAGGAGACAAAACTGAACAGCCTTAATTTGAAATGTTGATGTTTTTTTTTTTGTACAAACATGCAGTTTTTAAGCTCTGTCTAAATGTTTTATAAATCAGTTATATAGAACATCCTAATTGGCCAAGTGAAACTCTCGCCAAAATGCAACCTAGGCTTTTTTTTGTGAATGTATATGAGTCAAACTTTAGTGTAAAAGCAAAATAACGACGAAAGAGTCACTTTTAAGATTTACCGTATTTTCGTTTCGGGTCAAAATCGCTTTCTTCCGCTTGCCACCATCCTGCCAGTCAAGAAAAACAACTGGTAAAGTGAGTTGTTCAAAATCTTCTTTTTAGTAAACTCTGTGTACACAAACAATGTTCTCAATGCTCGTGTTTAAGTGTAGAGACCCTGGTGATGCTGCGAGCAAAGTTTCATCTTGTGTCGAGCCTTCTTAGTGTTTTAAATATAGCGATTTTGATGCTGTCGTAAAAGTGCCCCTAGCGCTCCCATTGAAAACGATTTTGACCCGAAAACGAAAATACGGTCAATCTCAAAAGTGGCACTTTCGTCGTAATTATGCTTTTACGCGAAAGTTTGACCCGGGTACATTCAGTTTAAGAGTGGGCTTCCCTTTTTTTTGCGAGTGCTTGCATCCATCCTTCCTTTCTATGTTGAATAGCGGTTGATGACAAACTTTGAGTGTTTACTGTCTAACTGTCGTTGTTCGCTGTGCTACCATTTCCTCAAGCATCTCCTCCATCGGGGAGCGAATGCATTTACGACCAGATTGAAGGCTTTGTCCGTATTTGTTTTTTCATCAGTTGGATGGAGGCCCTTGCATGAATGGTCTACTTCCACCGTATAAAAAAAAAGAATAAAAATTGTGCTGAATTTTTCTTCAGGTTCTTTTCCTAAATAAGTGGTTTCCCAAACACGGATGCCCCAATCACACTTCAGTTGCCATCCGCGGATGTTTATAGAGGTAATTTGAGGGTGAACATTTTTAGTACGAGCACGATTCTTGATCGCAAAACAAGATCTTGGCACCGCTGCGTACTACCCAAACATAAGGTGTTGACCTAGTGCAAATAAGTCGGTCTAGATTTGTAAAGTGGTTACTGACTGAGCGGTTTGCGGGGGTTTGCGTATGTTTATCGAAGTATCAATTATTCAAGCTATTTATCTCTCTGTTGGCTTTGTTGTTGGGTGGAGAGTCAAGTCAGAGGGCCAAATATACCCGGGGCAGCTAATGGTTTTTGGAGAGCGGATCCAGTCACCTTTGGCCTGCTCCCAAGCTCAGTAATTTACAGTATTTGTTTCACTGATTGATTTTTCCTCCCTTCCTTTGCTCGACACAAAGATGAAAGAGTTGGGAGTCTCTTTCATCCGCGGCCACTCAACCTACACATCCCTCTTCTGTTCAAGCTACCTTTTCACCTTCCTCCTCTCAGCCGGGAATGGATCCAGTGGGTTAACGCGACGTCCCGGCCTATCCGCCATCAGCTCCAATGGCTGCAATGTTTCAAGCAGCACGACTGCGATATTATGATTATTATATATCATTTTCATTCTTCTTGGTTCCGTCTCTTTGGTTACACCTGAGAGTGCACGGGGCGAGAATTTCATCTCCCGTCTTTGGTATTTTCACACACATTACCGCACAGCATCACAGGAGAGACTCTCTTTCTCCCTCACACACTCCGACTGATCCTTTTCCAGAGCTCAGGGGGTCACGCAGTGCAGTCTTGTAACATTCCAAGAAAATGGTGAGTAATTTTCAAACACAGATTACATGCTGTAGTCACCAATTATGTACACATTGCCATCTCCTCTACGATTATGGGGAGGGGGGTAGGATTAGCTTTCCTCTCATAGAATAAAATCTATATGGTCCACAGGCGCGAAGACTGTGTAGTCATTGGCCGGCGCTGCTGGTATTGTACACTAATGGTGAAGATCACTGAAGTGTTGTTGGGTTGCTTGACAACAAGGAATGCACTGTATATCTTGAAACACACACGCAACAGACAAAAAAAAAAAAACAAGACTCGCATTGCATACTGACGACATAGATCTGAACAAAAAAAGATGCACATTGCCGTGTCAGACGACCATCGCGAGGCGTAGAGGAGAGTAAACCTAAAACATTCACTTCAAAATAAAAGCATGAAACCATATGCAGTTGCCCAGTTTGGAGCCTTGAACAATTTGCGAAATGGAGCCATTGCGAAAAAGCCGACAAGTGGCCGACATGGCAGATATTTTACTTTCAACCATAACTGAATTATGTGTTTTGCACCATTACTCCTGAACCAACGATCATAAAACAGATAAGATGACGTCCTCCCTTAATGTCTGTAATGATGGTCTAGAATTACAATGATACCATAAACAACATGATAAACTGCTCAGGCGAACAGTTAATTGCGAAAGGAAACAACAATATCCGAGAGCTGAGGTCAGACTTTATAATATATATCGTTTGGTGCATGCAGGTTGTGTAGTTTTAAAATCCTTATTATTCATAATAACACTGACAATACAGCGACTGTAAAGAGAGCAACACTATTCAACATGACCTCAGCAAATGAAAACGGATGTATCACCAGTTTTAAGGTAATTAAACTAAGCCTATGTCATCACAAAACTTTCCAGGTGTGCAGTAGTGAGGCCTACTCATGGGCGGGATGTCACTGCCGCAGCTGGTGTGATCCAATAGCAAGATGGTCACGTTTTCGTACAAACGTGTGACTACATTCATCATCAACTGTTCACCTGAAAAAAGTTGACGATTCAGTTTAGCTGATTTAGGATTCAAGATAAATAACTCATCTGTAACGGAAAGTTAAATGGCTGCAGACAAGAGGCACTTTTCGGATTGGTTCCGTTTCTGAAAATGTCGAGGGTTAGCCGGACTGTTTTAGACAACTTATCTTTAATAAACAACATCAAAAATAGTTGTAACTATACCGGAGAAGAATGTGACTTGCTTTCCATATTAATACATTCTGATTTATAATCACAGACAATGAGGGGGGGGGGGACGA
>OMLP01031366.1:7398-24537 GCA_900302685.1 Spondyliosoma cantharus | reverse complement strand
TCCAGTGCCAACTGTGTCTCCCGCTCTCAGCTGCTCATATCAAGTGAACATACTTTTGAAAGGATTGGGCATGTACAACCGCAGCGGCTCGGTCTGTAAGCATCGAGGGCCGAAGTATCCACCCGGACATCTGGGAAGGAGCAGATAAGTGTTATGAAAAGGAAAAACACAGGAAGTGAGGTGCACTGTAAACATTACTGCGACCTTTAACGGCATATTGTGAAAGGTCGCGGTGGAGTTAAATGGATAAAGAAAATTAAAAAAAGTGACAAACAGGAAACTTTTGTCACTGACACACCGCAAACAACAACATTAGTGCTGGACACATGTTCACATTCCCATTGAAATAAATTAATACTACTTTTATTAACATTCCATTACTGAATAATCACTTCTATAATATGAATAATAATCAGGGATGCACGATAATACAGACAAGTCATATCAGCCTCAGGCCTGAAATGAAGATTCCTGCCAATGTGACAGGCCGATGAGATGACACTTTAAATCAACATTATGCAACTTTTTTTTTACCTTAAAATAACAGCTTTAAAATCATTTTGATGGCACAGTGTCTTGTAACAGTGTCTGCCCCCCTATCGCTTGTTTACGATCACGTTTACTTCAACATACATGTTTTTTCAACACATGACGTTGCTATGGTGTAATGAGTTTTGTTTCCAGTAAGCACCTACGTGACATCTGACAAATTGTTAATAAAAAATGTGCATAAAATCATCATCAATCGGCCGGACGAGCAAAAATCTGATATTGTGCATCCCTAATAATAATTCCAACAATTCTTCACTAGAAAAGCAGTTAGATGAATATAAGTTCAAGCACTAAACGTCCTGTAAACAGTTAAAAAAAAAAAATATGAAAAAGAACAGAAACAATAAAACTGTGACCCACAGCA
The DNA here is from genome assembly GCA_900302685.1 of Spondyliosoma cantharus. Lineage (NCBI taxonomy): Eukaryota > Metazoa > Chordata > Actinopteri > Spariformes > Sparidae > Spondyliosoma > Spondyliosoma cantharus. The sequence goes on along the minus strand of OMLP01031366.1, from coordinate 23,621 downwards.
GTGCGAAAATGTAAAGGCCCACGCTCTTTTTGACCTCAGCCTGTGTCGTGTGGGACGAGAAAGGAGGGACACGCATGAGTGTGTGTGTGTCCGGGGGAAAAACCAGGCACTGCTCTGTCCGTGATCAATAAACAAATTCTGAGAACCCGTGACAGTAGGCTAATGTGCTTTCTCCCGTTGGTGCCTGTTGGGAGCCTGGTAGCTGTGTTGCATAACCTGCAAATGTGACATTTTTTTAAAAATAGGTGTCACTGTACAGTAAGTCATAAATAAGTCAAATGAAGAGGGAAATAAAATTTGTATTTCCACTTGCAAAAAGAAAAATTTGTATATGGAGATTCTCTCAGCGGAGAAGCATGGCTAGACAACGCTCTTTACTTCTGGTTTGAAGCATGAGTCAAGCAAAGTTTCTCCGACGCGTAGCTTTTGTACATAAGTGAAGACGGACTGCTGTAACATCACCATCAAGTGACCATATTTCCTCATTATAATCCCATTAAGATGAGCGGTCGCTCTTTTAGGGGCACCGACATTCCACTCGCAGTCACAACTGGACCACCAATCCAACAAAGGTCATTGCTGGTGATTTACTGGCTTCACACAACGCCTCCCAGGAGCACCATAACATTCAGCATTAAATTACTCAACCTGAGTGATGGTGTTAAACTGGGGGATAACACCACCTAAGCCGAGGAAAAAACCCGGGCCGAAAGATGAAAGAAACACACTGTCGCTGCGTGATTTAAAAATCAGATGAGCGCGCTGATATCCACTGCGGCGCAGCTGCAAACTCTATTATCGCTCTTTTGGCTTTGGTTTTAAGTCAGTCTTTGTCATCATTCATTATCAGCTGAGAGGAAATAAACATTTAAGGGGGAAAAAGGTAAAAGTTACCATGTGTGTTATTCCATAAACAGTAGATTTACATTTCCTAGGTGTTACACAGAGGTGATTTGATGCACCTGGCAATCAGAGAATTCTGTTATTGTTCTGTTTCTGAAGAAGTAATTCCCTTTCAGTGAAAAATGCTCATGCACTTTTATACATTTCTATACATCTGACCATTAGTCGGTCAATGGATAAGGCACTTAACAGAAAATTCATCTATATCTGTCTCCAATATGAGATTTGCTGCATCTGTCTGTTGTAAACATATCCTGTGGGACTCACCAAGGAAGTAATTTGAGGATCTTTTTCTTTTACTTTTCTTCATATTTCTTTCACATTACAGTATATGGACTAGACATAACCTTTATCGAAGTCAAATTTTGTGTTTACTTTGATATGTCGGCCGATCAAATCCACCGTTTTCACACATTGAAGCGTGTTTACAGGTCTTTGTGTTTCAAAACCTACATTACCCACAATGCAACTTAGTCAGTGAGGCTCTCTGTGGAGCTACAAAAGCCTATATACTACTTTTTTCACACGTGCAGTAGTACTCCCCCCTTTACCGTTACCCTTTAATGGATTAAATCATATAATCTTTATGCTTATACTTCATGTGAAAATGACAATTCTGTATTTTTCTATGATTTATATGCTCAAAAGATTAATTCATGTGAAGAAAATCATCGGAAAAAAATACATTTACGTGACTGAGTTACTTACTTTGGGTCATTTATTAACCTCACCTCTCCCCAAAACAAAGTTTACACCTCAAAGTGAAGGAGCTGGGCACAAAAAAGTAGGGCTAGCTGTCTGCAGGACTTGTTTAGCCAGTGAGTAATACCCACTGAAGCCTGGCCTATATTGAATGAGATGGCTGTGGGGCAACAAATCCCTGCAGGCCTTCACTGCATTATCCAACTTTTCTGGACCCATGCCCCGGCCGTGAGTGAATTAGCTGCAGCAATTGAGTTATTGCTGCCTCCAATTTGTACACAGCGTATTGAACGGCTGTTGCAGCCATGTCCGCGTTGCTTGTCGAGCATTCTTCCTCGGGCCAACTGGGCACAGGAGCCTCGCCAGTGTTTGAGCTCTATATCACACCAGCCTATGCGATGCTGGGATGACATATGGCCGAACGTGATATCCGACAGCCATGACGGGAGACAATGTGCATGTTGTAAGTACGCTATCGGGTTTCGCTGATGCCTTATTGAATTAAACACGATAAGGGCCGCGGCTAACAAATATTTTCCCTTATTGATTAATGTGACGACCGAAAGCAAAACGCTGCCTAATAATTCTCAACCAATTGTTTAATTGACTCATTATTGCATCTCTACGTATAAAAAACGTATCAGTCTGCCGAAAAATAGTCTTTATTTTAAATGAACATCGTTCCAAAATGACGCTTCCTGACCTCGACAGGCTAACACAAACTAAAGCGTAAATGTCAAAGGTGGGGGATGGGGGAAAAAAAAGCTTGTTTCTGTGATAATGTCAACCTGTTTTTTTTCCTGAAAAGCTGAGATACACGGTTCCCTCCAGCCCACTTTACACACGGGTCTTGATCCCCTCTGCCAAGGACCTCAAATGTAAGCAATGATTCTATTTACCTCACTGGGGGCCTCTAACAGGCATAAATATTTGCTCACTACTAAACCAGTGACTCATGACATTTTGAAAAGGCTTTTAATGTGCAGCCCTCCTGTACACTAAACATGACTTAAAAGGATGAGCGCACCGCCGCCTCACTCCATTATTAGTGCTAAAATACACAACAGGTGGGTAGTTAAGCAGACTGGCAGCATTTTCCCTGTGATGTGTTTCTGCTGCTGCTGCTGCCGCTGCTGAAAGAAAGGAGAGCGGAAATCAAGTGCTATCAGGAAAATAAACAGCAGGATCAAAAATTTGGAGTTAAGGAATACTAACAGAGTAAAAAAAAAAAAAAAAAAAAAAAAAAAAAACATCATGAAAGGAGTTAGGACAAAGAAGGGTAACAATAAATCATATCATTTTGGAGGCAAATCCGAAGAAACGGCGGAGGTGACTCACTTGCAGGAGAGCTGATTTATACCATGTATGAAGTAACAGTCGCCGCCATTCACACAGTAGGCCTTCTCTGTGTCGTTGCATCTTCTGGCGTGGCCTGAGCCTGGAGATGGCGTTGTGGTTACTGAGAAAGAGAGAGAGAAAAAAAAGAAATAAAAAACACATCGGTCAGTTTTTCGTGACTGCAGGTAACAATGCAATTTATGGCAATTCATTGGATTACAAGTAATCCTATCTGAATACTTCTGGATTACTTTGAAATCAAACACCATAATTATTGTTTTAATGTGTTTTTGATTTTGGTTGTCACTGTAGACATCTCAAAAACATTTCCAATGCAAATAAAATACATTTCCCATGTTCAGCATTTACAGTTGGCCAAATCAAATTAGCCTTTCAAAAACAGATGACATAACATGTGACAGGTACAGTACTGTGTGTATTTCTTCTCTGTAAGTGTTTGCGGCTGCCTTTTCTTAATCAAAGGCCACACGGGGGACTTCGGTGTTGAGCACTTACTCAAAAGGTTTATCTTCAATTTTCAATGGAAATGAAAAATGAATAAAAAGATTATCCTCATTAAAAAAACAAAAAGATATATTAGTTAAGTCAACCTGAGGGGAGTACTTCACTTCGAAACACCGTGGTCGAACATATTCTGCGTGTTCATTATCACGAAACAAAAAAGACGTGATCAAACATGTAATCAAGTCCTCCTTTAGAGTGTAACAATAGTTTAATTTGACATTTTTTCAAATGTAATCTAGGCTAATTATAGTCACTTATCTGTCATCTCATTACATAATCCCATCTTTTCACTCTTGAGCCGGTTTTAGGCATAATAGCCCCAGTAAGACTAATAAATGCTGAAAACCTGAGAACATGACCACACGCAGGGTTTTTTCGTTTCACATGAACTTGATTGCTATTTTTCATCGGGCTGGCGGTCTCTCATCCCGACAAGTATCCTCAGTTCTGCTCGTATTATATACTTGTATTTCCACGAGAACTCTTAGTTTTCCATCCACAAATGTAATTGTGTCTCTAAGCAGTGTTGACACTATCTCAAGAAGTTGTATGAGCAAAGATAAATATTTCCCTGACATGGCGTAGGAGTTGTTTATGCGTTGACTCAGGTCCTTGGAATGGCCCAAAATGTCATGTATCTGCACTTAATCCCCCCCGACTGAATAGATATAATATGTTTGGGATGAAGTCTGCTTATCTGCTCGAGAGCGGGGACGTTTGAAGGAAGAGGAGTGCTGAGAGAGGTGTGCGGCAGCAGGCAGGCAGGATTGGGCTTGAGAAGGGAGGAGCGTACTTCGCATGTCAGATGCCGACATGTGATTGCAACCTTGTACCTGCTGTCAGACGCTATTAGCACCTTCGCGTGAGTGTGACAGTTTGTTGGGAGGAATACAGAAGTTTCCGATCGTGAGACCTTTACAGGAGAATGCATCAGATTCAGCGCTCAGGTCGTGTGGAATGTTGTGACAAGAGATTGCACTAGGTTTAGGCCGTTCGCCACCAGGACTTGATTTCACAACTCCCCATTTGTTACGCGGTTTGACAGTTGTCTGCATGCGAGAAGTGCGCTCTGCCTTGTTCGGAAGCACACTTCTGGTTTTAGCTAAAACAACAGAGGCTAATTCCCATGCTAGTCAGCATAACAAAGCAACCGGATGACATCAGCCTGCGCTTCTCTCGCCAGAATGAATAAGTCCAAACACAATATTATAACTACAACTAGAAAATGTTGTGTGATTTGTCAGGGAATCTCATTAATAACCAAAATGGGACATCGCTGCTCTGCTACGATGTTACTTTACGACTTGCCACTGGATATGGAAATCTTCTTAGTTCTCATGCCCAGGCAGACACAAAGGTTCACTATTACAAACATGCATTCAGACAAATCATAAATCCAAAGCTGGTTTGATCTGATGAGACGTGCTGATATGAGTTATACCTGACCTTTTCCTTTTTTGGAGTTGAAAAGGTAATATGTTTGGGTCTAAATCACAAGCTGTCGTGTTATTGCTCTGCTGAAGTTCTCCTGGAAATGATTTAATGATTCTAACATACCACAGCAGCCATCCGCTGTCACTTCAAAATTTTCCAAAAACACTTCCAGGCTCACCAGTTAATCAGGACTACCTCACCGACACACCTGACCTCTCACTTGGAGTGCTGGTACGTAAAACACCTCGTAAAAAAAGATCAGACAGGAGGAACCTGAAAACATTGTAAAAAAAAAACACCCGCCTACGCTCAAAATAGAAGCCTTGTGCAGCCTTCAACCGTAAAACACACAAGACAAAAGGCGGCGAACACTGGCTGCATGAATCTCTATCTGGGGCAGCAGCAGCCGATCCCAGAATGCACTGGTGGGAGGACGGGGAACGTCCTGGACAGATCATCAGTCCTCCGCAGGGCGGGCTGAAACACACAGACGGCCGCACTCACACATAATCTCCAGTCCACCTGGCTTACATGTGGGCGGACTGCGGGTGGAAAACAGACGACCCCGAGAAGAACCCACATGAGGAGGTGGAGAACATGTAAACTTCACACAGCGAGGATCAGGGCTGATATGTGAACCTGGACATGTTCTGCTGTCAAAGTTTATTTGGCTACTGGCCATACCAGATCTGCTTCACTGCACTCGCTTCTTTTAACTCATTCTCCTCATTTTCAGCCGAAGAGATAACTTGTGTACGACTTTTTAACAATTTTTTAGGTGATTGTTGACCCCAAATGAGCTTTTCGCAGAACATTATAATGGTATGTTGTACTTTGTTGTTCACAGAGGACTTCTCACGACCGAAGGCTAACGCTTTTTGAAATCTATTCTAATCAACCATTACCTACTTTTGTCTATTATAAGGTCACAAATCCCCTCACACGACAGCTCCGTGGGCAATGAATGGGAAACCAACTGCATTTCCGCACCAGATTTGCAAGAAATTTGGGTTTAAAATTATCGGGAACCCCCTGACAATAGAACTTTGACTGCCTTTTTTAACTGATGCAGGATTTTGTATTTCCGTGTCTGGTAATTCAATGTCCAGAGCAGGAATGTTTTTGGCAGTGGTAGATTATGGATAAAATCTCACTGTCAGACTTTAAAGCAACACAATACAAATTCCTGGAGAGAGTTAGCTGATTGTCGAGTCTCATCCCCAGATCATCAAATACCGAAGCTTTGGGTCAGTACTTGGTATTGTGGTGGCCACCCCAAGTTTTTCCAGGAGCCCTAAATTTTCTGTGTGCGCCCCTGTCCAGAGTATTACATTCTGTTGCTTGAAGCCTTATTTGAATGATGAAACGTTGGTCTGCTCATTAAAACTAGATTAATACCCACAGTCTGAGCTTTGAACTTGGTTTTAAGACCCAGACAGATGTGTTGGTATGCCATCCAGCTGAACCCTCGCAGGTGAAGAGCCCACACATCCCCCTTTCAGCAGACAAGGTTCATTTGCCTAAACAATAAACATCACCTGCCGGTATTCAAAAGCTTCAAGGAGGAGCAGAGACACATTCCTGTGGACATTATTTTACCCTCAAAGGAGTCTTTTGGACAAGTAATGCTCTTTGAGGAAAGTCTCCCTCTGTGACAGTTTCTCTCTATAAAAAGACAGGATATAATTGTTATGTAGGATCAAAAAGAGACAAAGACAAAACAAAAATCGAGCTTTATTACCGAGCTGAAGGCCCAAGATCCAAACTCCGAAATGCAAGCGACAAAAGCCCTCGACAATAAAGCTGACAACAAGAAGAATTCAAGAAATTCAAGAGTTATCCAAAAATGCCCAGACATGGGGAAAAAAACAGGAACAGACAGAGGAGACACAGGTGAATACACAGGAAGTGATTAACTAATGAAACACAGGTGTACACAGCAAAAAAGGATTGAAAAAAGACAGGAAGTGGACAGCAACACGCGAGACATGATGATATAATCTACAAAATAAAGCAGGAAACCAAAAAAAAACCCAAAAACAACATGATAATAACTCCTATCAACTAATATCTCAGATTCAGTCGCCTCTATTTCTGTAATGATCATTCACACATGCAAACTATGTGAACGGAACATATTCCTACAACATCATAATCGATTGAGGGTGTCACACGGGCTCCGGGGGCTCAAACCACAAGATAATTTTTTTCCACGACGTTGCAACATTCAACTAACGGCTGCGACTGTCTTTCAGTGGCTTCAAAGGTGGCGTCCATCCCAACACTAACAAAAAACAACCCATTTGAGACCAGTTACTGGCCCGCAGTCATCAACTGACATCCAATCCTTGATACTGCACCGAGAGTGTCCCAACTTTCTTCTCCTCCTCTCCGCTGTCCTCCCTTCTTTCTTTTGTGTCCTCCGATTACTCCCCCAGAGTGAGGAGAGGCTCTGGTTTCAGCGCGTCTCACTTCAGAATACTTCATTAAAAAAGCGTATCACGTGCACACTGACCACAAAATTAGATAACACAACTTAATGGACACGGCAGAATTCAATAGACACTAATATAGTTAAATCAAATACTGATCATATTCATCATATTTGTATTTGTATTTTCTTCAACTGCGGCTGCTTTGGTTGAAAAAGACTGGAGGCCAAAGCCAGGAAACTGCAACGAAACCGATGCACCGAGCGTCTATAAATCACACACCCACCACCCACTTCAGGTTTTATAATAAACTTGTAAAACTTGACAAAAGTATGTACAATCCTGCTGAGAAGCAGTAAAATATCCTGACAGGACCCTGAGATGACGGGACTCGCTGCTTCCCGTCTTCACCTGCAGCAACGTTCATGTCCTCACGCTGAATACTGTAACTAACCACTGTAACTTTGAATATATTCTAATCAACTATGACCTTCTTTTATGTCTATTTTAAGGTCACAGATTCCCTATCACGTGATGGCTCCATGGGCACTGAGCGCGACACCGACTACACTTCCTCACCGGATTTGCATGAAATTTGGGTTTAAAATGATTCGTAAGCCCATGAAGGTACGGTGCTTTCATTCATAGAAAGAACTTTTTTTTTCTGACTGATACGTGAGTATGTCTTTCCGTTGTCTGGAAAGTGCATGGAGGAAATTTCAGAAATGTGTTTCCATGAGATGTAGAAGCAAGCGGGTAGTTTGCCGGCATTTCAGCCATTAGACAACAATGCATTATTGTGTCACCTTGTCTACTTGAAATTATGCTTATATATTAGTAGCGTCTTACATTTCGGTTGTTACATTTCTTAGGAAAAAGCGGAGTAAATGTTTAAAAGTCAAAAATGTCACTTTTCCACCCAAATCGACAATCTTTTCCTCAACTTAACCAATTTTTCTTCATACACTAGATACTACTTATTACAGAACATAGCCACCAATTCCTGGCAAAAACAACAAATGAGCAGACAGGGCTGGGCTGTGACATTTAAAATGGTTTCAAATCCATGTGGTGTTGGTTAAAGCTAAAACAAAATCAGGTAAAGCTGGTAAAAAAGAAAAAGAATTCGATCAGAGGGTCCATTAATGATTGGATGTTGCCGTATCTGACATGTAGGACGTACACGATGTAATGACGTAATTTAAGTAATGTTTCTAAAGTAGCATCTTTATTCAGGACCAATATCAACAATAAGTTGAAAGGTCATTTATTTAACCCAAGTGGTTAATTCTTGCATTTGTATTTAGTTACCGTAACTACCTTCCTCATTATATCCTGCAGATATTGTCCGTGGTAGTTTTTCTGGCTTCGGCAAACCCATAGAAGGAGAGGTACACACAGACCCCGTCCCAGTGATGAAACAGGGACGCTGTTTTCTTTCTGAGGTGATCCAGTTCAGCCAGTACACTGTTTACTCAGGCTGCGGCGCATGTTTACTGGAGATTAAAACTCATGACAAGGCCGAGAAATTTATTGACATAGTTAGAGATACACATACAAACAACAGAGGAGCATCTCATTTAGGGCTGCGTGGTGGGGGGGGGAATTACTTTACTGGTGTCGAAGATATGATCTTTTGCAAGCACATCGATGCATTGTACAGTGTTATTTCACTATTTTCTCACGGCACTACACTTAACTCTGATTTGGTTTAAACATCTATAATCGAGGCCTTTTGTCTTCAACATTGGGAAGTTTTTCTAAGACTACAAACAGAAGGACAACTTCAGTTCCACGTTGGATCTTTATGTTGTTCTGACGGGTTATAAAGTCTTTTCTCCGTCTGTGTTTGACTGTGGTCTCTTTTAGTTGAGAGGCTTTATATTCCTCAGTGTGATGATGTTTAGCTCATTGCATTTGTTTTAAATGTTTAGTTGCATTCTTTTCAAATCAGCCAATTGTTGTCTGAGGACCTGTCTGTGTGGACTAAAATCTGCACATATTTGGCAAAGTTGTGGAGTTTTATGTTGTGACGACGCTGTGTTTATGGTCTGGTTAGATTAAGGCAAAAAAAAACAAAAAACAAAACACTTGGTAAGGGTTAGGAGAAGATCATCTTTATGCTTAAAATGCCTGCTTTGGTCGCAAAAAACACTAGGCTAGAGACGCCCCTGGCTGGAAATTGTCCCGCGGTGTCTTAAAAAAAACGTCATACATTTTGAAAAGCAGTCACTGGCCTTCTCTCCTCAATCCACCACCATCCCCTCCACCTCTTGATATGATGGTCGGATAATAAACATTAACATTTTGTGGAAAATGTCAACATGGGACGTATCCGTTTGCTTTCAGAAACGTTATTTGCCAACGTTTTATTCAGCTGGTGGGATAATGTATGTGATGAGATGATTTGTTCTGCTTTTTCTATTACGCAATATCGTTTTTTTTTGGTTTTTTTTTTTTATACGAGCACATTGTTTGTCACGGCTCATCCGGGGTGGACACATTTGTAAACGCCCCGGCGAGGCTTGCTGTTAACAGACCGCAGCGCTTGCCGTTGACAGTTGCTATGATAACATGTGTAGCGGATGCTGTACGTGTTCATCGCTTGCCATGTGGAGCAGCTGCTCAGCGCGGTTAGAGCTGGGCAGAGTTCTTGCATGTGTCCAATAAAGAAAGAAAAAAAGAAAAAAAAAACATCCAGAGAAAGTACATTGCACTCTGGTGTATCAGTGATTTGTAAGCTGAAAGCTGCAGCGTGATTCCAACGACGCATTTTTCGAAACCAATTGAGTCACATGTTTTGTCACTTGAGAGCTCCTCTGTTCCACCTGCTCCAGTTAGTCCTGTCAACTGCAGGATCGCTTTCTCTACATCACGTTTGAAGTGATAATTAAGGGAAGGGGCAACAGTGGGCAGCGATATTAACGAAAATAGTTCGTCTTGTTTGAACATTACTGGTTTTGTTTCCGAGTCTTCTTTCTTTTTATTGGTTGTCAGCGTCCTTCCAGAGACGGCACTTTTATCTGCAACGATGCCCGCGAGGCCGGTACGGTTAATGGCGAGGCTAAAAATGGCTGATGAAAGAGCCTGATCATAGCAGCCTGGACGTTTCCTTACCCCTCTTGCATCACGGTGAGAGTGCAATTTAATCACAGAGGGCCGTTTTGCGAGGCGTAGGACGGACTCTGTTACATGCAAAAATCTTTACATGTAACAGAGAATCCATAAATATCACGCAGCACAGTCCCCCATCTCACAGAGGGGAGCAGAGTTCAGGTGTATTCGTCAAGGCTGACTCTGCTTTCCTGGCTGGATGTCGGAAACAAATTCCTTTAACCCAACAAGGAGATCAGCCTCTCCGCTAAACAGAGTTTATCTGCACTTATGTGGTCGGGGTTAAGTTAAGTTTTCTTGGTTTTTTAACCTCAGGTTTCGACTTTCCTCGGTCCTGGAGCCCGCGGGCTTAGTCTGGAGTTGGAGTTGACGAGAGGTTTCCTCATAGGTTAGCGAGAGCCGCAGTGTTTAGCCATCAGCCCTTGCCACTGACTTTGATTAATCCTTCATGGCCCAAGAACTGAAAAGAAAAGCTGGGGGTGCAAGCAGGACCATCTGGAAACCTTCATAAACATGCCTGTCTTTCCACGCTCTCCAAAGGATTCTAGGAAAATCGTAAAAATGAAAAGAGAGGTCCCCGCTGCACAGTTTTTTTTCTTCCTCTTGAGGCACCCCGTGCATATGCAGCAAACAGAAAAAAAAAAAGCGCTCACACTGAATCCTAAGCCCCGCGCTGCACCTCACAACCCAGCACCGCACGCCGAATTGTGTAATGAAATACATTTTCAACCGGCCTGTCTTTGGTGCAGAGTTATATACATGTCCCGCTAATTTATGACAAATGTCGATGATTTACTGCAGCTTGGTTTAATCTTTTTCACTTCTGCGGGGCAATTGAACAGAAAAAAGCACCTCGAGAAAAAAAAAAAAAAAAAAGAAAAAACACAGGACAGCATCAGATTCTGTGCCGGGAGAGAGCCAAGGTAGTTTTTCAGCCAGAGGTGGGTCGGTTCCATCTGGACTTTGTTACGGCTTTGTGTTTTCACTCTTAAAAGCAATGTTATCAGGATAAAAAGTATAAATTATGTGGCCTATTTGTCAGTGAGCGAGGAACAGTGTGCAGAGCCGGTCCATCTCTGACAGCAACTACATTTCTGCAGCGGGGGTTGATAAAGGGACAGGTAGCTCCAAACGATCTGACATCGAGACGTCATCTGGAACTTGCCAGTCACCTTAATGTCTAATTACGTCTCAAATCTAAACTAAGCTTTTGTGTGGCACACAAAAAAAAGTTATACATGAGCGTGTAAGCTGAATAAAGTGCTAGCTGGGGCAGCGGCGGGGTCAACAGGTGGCACCACGCTGCGATGCCACACAACTCTTTCTTTAATCAGACAATGAATAAATCATCGCAATTCGAAAACGAGCAGAGAAATTAAACTCGGGACATAAAAATCACTCGGATGGGAAAGTGAAAAATGTCTTAAGTGCAGCCCCTTCAGCAGACACATAAAGAGGATGGTATCTGTAATAGCTCTGCCACCCAGACATGCTTTTCCACAAGTCAGTTTTATGTACCAGAAAAAAGAAAAAAAAAAAAACTCAGAGTGACCCCCTCCCTTCCTCCCTCCTTCACCTCCCTCCCTCACCTCCCGACTCCTGGCAGGGAATGTCTGACATGTCTCCTGTTACAGCTGGGACCAGAGATCTTTTATCTCTACGCGAGAGCCCAATTCATATTGCATGCATTCTTGCAACACTCGTGTTCTTCCGCCGTGGTTCTGTCTGGGTTCGGCTATTTCACACGGAGGGAATAAATAAGATAAGCAGATAAGTGGAGGGAACAAAAAGACTAAATTGGAGAGCGCGGCTTCGGTTCAATGCAGAGCTGCTGACGGCTGGGACTGATGTGGCGAGAGAGGGTGTGCAAGGATGGTTACGATGGTGCATGCGTGAATGAAAAGAAAATTATACTTATGCTATATTTACATTGTGGGAGTTGTGGCGTTGAATAGCGGTATTATAGTCCTGCAGAAAGTGGAGCTGGAGACAAATTGCACCAATAAGAAAAAGTAAGACAAAGGTCTGGACGTACATGGCATCGCTACAAGGAGGATCTGCTCCATGTAAACGTTTCCTTTCATACGCCTGAAAGATTGATACTTTCTCATTTGAATGTTGTCAATTACATGCAATCCGTGTTTTCATTCTTTTCATTTAGAGCCACAACATATTTTGACAGGAGCTCAAGTCCTGACAAATGTAGCAGGGATGAAAGAAACAAAAAAAAAAACAGAAACAAACGAGAGGCCAAAAAAAGAAAAAGGGATGGATACGGGAGCAATCCGGGGAAGAGGAGGGTAGAGAAAAGAAGGTTTGTCGACAGGATCTTAAGTTGGAAAATATTCCAGCTTGCCAAAGCCAACAAAAAACAAGCACGCACCTACTTCCACACAGACAGTATAGGCACACCCAATCAATGGCAATAGCCAACATCTGTGTCTTCTAGTAATTTGAACAGAGTTCAAAGAGAGCAGAAGAGATTTCATGACAAATACCCAAAGAAGGAATTAAATTGCTGTTTACTGTAGGTAGGACCCATTGTGAATGGGAGAGCACTTAAAGCTTTTTTTTCAATAGGAAATGATCCACAATTCAAGCACCTTCAGTATGAAACAGGAATGTTTAGAAATGAACAAAATGGAGCCTGCCAGGAACATTAATCTACCACCCACTCTTCAGCAACACTGCCACCACCACAACCAGTGTGTCTTCTTTTATATTCTTGTCTCCTATTACCATTTTTCAGTCACATAGCTGATATGCCTGGTCTTGCCTGCCTCAATCGTCTCTGCGCTGAACCGAAATCAAAGAGCAGCCCAGTGTGTGTGATTGCACAACAGCTGCTCATGCACAGCATAGAGAAGCTGAGCGCACTCAGGCAGGGCTCGGGTATGGTGCGGGTGCACGAGCGGGTGTTGGTATGACCGCTGGCGGGCACCAGAATGTGTACAGTTGGCAACAAAGTGACACATGGTGCTTTCCGCGGCACAGTTCCAGACAGGGCTGTTCTAAGCTCGGGCTCAGCGTGGCGTCCTGAGGATGCCTGTCGCTTTCGTTTTCCCCACTCTGACCCGAGAAATGTTTATTTCCTGCATCCTCGCGCGTGAATCTCTCTCAACTACGGCCACTATAGTCACAGATGAGTGGCAAAAATGTTCTCTTGCAGGGACGAACGCTCAGTTGCAAAAGAATCAAAACACTGAATCGCTTGGGCTCGATTCCATCGCGAATTGTACACCTAACCCCTCAGAACAGATGTTACGAGGTGTAGTAGTCTGAAAAGTGCCCCGAAGAAATGGGACGACCCTTCAAGACCTTCATATGTCATCTGTAGTCGGTAATCCTGGTAATATCACGGTGCCATTTGCCAGTTATCTGATTGAGATAGAGAATCATGGATGCTTGCCGGTCATCTATTAGCAAAAGACACTGCTTCTTTCCTGGCCACAGCCTAGCCTTCGCTTCGTTCAGTTTTAGCCTCTGCTTACCCAGGAATCAGGACACCCTGCATCTAGGCGTGAATGTGCAGAATGGAGGGGTTATGGCTAATTGTGCAAAGTTTATTGGGATTGGGCCTTTGTGTAAAAGGGAAAATCCACCACATGTTGCCAGGACCTAACCACTTCAGAGCCGCTCATCCTTGGGCCATCTTTTGTCTAAACTTGCCTGACAGACAGTAACTCTGGCGGTAAGAGTCAGAGGAGCACATCTGTGACTCAACTGCGAAAACACATCGCTCCGCTCCCTCAGTATCTGCTGCCGGGAGGCCATCGAGCAGGACCTTTGCTCGAGCTTGATGAGGCAAGTGGGAGATATCTCCCACTTTTACATTTTAATTCACATGACGGTTACGAAACAGACTTTGTTCGACCTCCACAGTCTGGGTGTGAAAGAAGCATTATAATTTATTTTGATAAACTTTTATCTAATTTCATTTATCTATTTTTCTTACGCTCAGATTGTTGTTGGAGCAGCCGACAACAGCGGAGCCCGGAGAGGACGAACAGGCAGCTGTTAAAAATGGGCTAGATTAGATTGAAAGTTTTGCTGATTATGACCTTTAATTTCAACAAATGACCGGTTCTCCAGAGTCTCCTGGACATCAACACACATTACAGTGTAAGATAAGGGTTACTATGTTGGACGCCACCGTGACAATGGCAGATTGTCTACGTCTAACTCAGATTTGTCAACGGCATGAAAAGGTGGGGAACTCGAAGCATCAAGAGTCGAGAGAGAAGGACCTTTTTTCAGCAGTAGGAGCATAGGAGAGGACTTTTACACTGCAGGAGGTGCTCCTATGTTGTGCCCTTCCAGTGGACAAAAGACAAAGCACCCTCTCTTAACACTTAATATACCTTGACTTTTCCTCTTCAAACACGTGGTGCCCTTTTTTTCTTTTTTTTCGCCCCTGCCCCCTCAGACATCCTTTCCACCACTGACCAGTTATCGCCAGAAACCTTTTTCGGCATATAAAGCTAAAAAAGGTGAAGTGTATGTCAGTATAACAGCAATTATTCCAGATGATGATTCTCACTTTTTAAGGACAAAATTTGGAGGCGCCCCGCATCTCTCCTTTGTCCTTCAATCTTCAACAGCTGGCCCTCATTTCTGAGGAAGGGCAGACGTTTTAACCGTGCACCAGATACAAGAAGACATATACCACAGCTCCATATTTGGGTCTTGTGCTCACAGCTACAGTAGTGGCCAGCTGCTTGGACTAAAGGTTTTCCCTCTGCTCTTTCTCCGAAAACCAAAAAGCACACAGCCCGCGCTTGTGTGTGTGTGTGTGTGTGTGTGTGTGTGTGCACTGCGGCCCTTCTTCACTCATATACACACACGCGCACGCACACACACACACACACACACACACACACACACCACCCACACTGGCTGTACATCCTGAAAAACGGGCAATGGAGCGCTGCCTGTTTTGTTAGGCTGCCGGCCCTCTGTATACTAAAAGGATGAGTTCACTGCGAGTGTATCGGTGATTAAAGTGAGTGTGAAATGGCTTCCACGGCGCTGTCCGTAACCCCCCCCCCCACACACACACACACACACACACACCGCGCCGCGCCCTCACGCTAGAATCCCCAGGAAAGAAACTTAGTCACCCCCAGCAGACGTGATGCGACGAACACAGTTGCAAAACCGCCGGCCAAAAGGAAGCGCCGCGATGGAGTAATGGGAGGTTTTGGGATGAGAGACAGCTGTGGCAACCAAACTACAGTACTGCGCTGCCCCTGAGCTTTAAGCAATGGAATGGTAAGTACATGTTCCTCAAAGAAAACCTTGAAAAAAGTGTGAAGACACCAGGAATTGCCCACGTCCAATTTCTGAAGATGCTAAGTAATAGGAGGAGCAGGGATTTTCTGTTTGATGTGAGCGAACAATGGTTTACTAGTTTCACAGACCTGGCTTTGCTCACTGAACTCACGAACAACTGCAAATTATTACTGACTCAGTGCGGGCAAGCCTTTAAGGATGCAATGAATCATTTTCAGGCAATATCTCTCTCCCTCTTTGAAAGAATTAGCAAACAGTTTCTTGTTAGTTCTTGTTAAAAATCCCACACAGTCACCCACAGCTGGGGTCACCATCGGTGGAAGAGACCACCAGGACGGCGGAGGAGGGGCCCGAAAAAAGGCAAATCTTTTATTGTGCTATTAAATGAAGTCTCAGTTAAGTTGGAGTCGTCGAGGGGGAATCCTGCAAGAGTTAACAAAAGCCCCTGCACAGAGCAAAAAAAAAAAAAAAAAAAAAACTCAT
>OMLP01031363.1:4173-28042 GCA_900302685.1 Spondyliosoma cantharus | reverse complement strand
GTAATAAAAATTGTTCGTTAAACATATTTGTGGTTTTCACAGTAAAAAATCAAACTTTTTCCTACTCGGATTTTATGTTTTTTGTGATTTTAGGTCCATTGTGTTAATACAGTGTGTCAAAATGAAAAAATAACTGTACAGTCACACATGTGAGGTTGTGCTGAAAATAATGACACTAAACAAGGCAAGGTGAATAGTTTTTAAGGTGAAATATAATGGCAAAATCAAACATAGTCAAAAACGGCCAATTATATCCCTGACGTCCCACCTTCAAACACATGAAAAAGCTACTTAACCTCCCACTTTTCTATAGGAATACATACTTCCTACGGGCAATGCACTAGTTCTTTAAAAGAGACTGTCCTTCATAACTCTTCAAGATGTGGAGTGAATGGTTTGATTGTTCAAAGTAATTTCCACAACAGCTTAAACTTAAGCTTTTAAATGTATGTAAGAAAAGAGAACAATATTTAATAATTACAAAATATTACAAACTTGGTACATTTCAATTGCTTTTCATAGGCTATGAACTGAAATAAACAGCACTTCCCATCCCTAATTTGTAAGATAACTGTTTGACACATACCTTTGGCAATGGCTAACTGATGCTCGACATATCTCATATTCCGCCTTGAATCCTCCAGTTTTCGCTCCAAGTCTTCAGTCTGCCTCTGCTGAGCCTTATTTAAAATCTGCAGCTGGGCAAGCTGCTCCCTATCTGCCGTTTCTGAAACGCAGCACAAAATGTATATATAGTATCAGTCACTTCACCTTAATGTGTGAACAGTGTAACAGTGTGAAGGCATTTTAACTTTCAGCAAAAAGAGTGAAAGTGATACAATTACACTTCAGGTTCTGGTTTCATAGTGTAAGTAAGTACAGATGAGCAGGGACCCCGTTTTATGTCTTAATGGATAATAAAATCTGAAAGTTTGAGTATTAAGGCTGTTTCAGTAACTCACCAATGACTATTAAAATGACAGTTTTCTTGCAGTCTGGTTGAACTGATCCGTTCATGACACAATAATCTTATAGGTATATTTCTACACAAGGATTTTTACATTTTCTCAAAGTCTCTTTATAAACAAAATACTGAACCCATGTTTCCAGTCAGTCACAGTCCAGGGGCTCAGGGTGAATTTGTGTTGTCTTGAAGCTGATGACATTTTACGCTGAATTAAAGCTTTGCTAATCTGAAACAACACTGTTAAACTGTGATAACATTCCTGATATGTGCAGTTTATATGGCTGGTACATGGATCAATGCAGCTCATCATTCTCAATTATCTTCAACTATAACAGATTTGCTATTTACATGTCACTATATTACTCTGCCAGCAGTCCTGCAGCTAAATTAAGTGTGTAAGACTTACGTTGTGTGGAGTCAAGGAATTCTCTTTGCAAATGGTCCAGTTGACCTTCGTGAACAGCCTGCGAGTTAAACATCTTTGGCTGATGAGGATTGTAGCTGGCCTTGTACTGATCCATTACTCTGTTCCCCTGTACAGACTAACAGAAAATTAAAGAAATAAAGTTGTGTTTAAAATCAAAAAGCACGGTGTGTTCAATAGCTCAAGAATACAGTTAAAGTTGGACAAATAACAAGCATCTCTTTCTCACACACATGCACACACACACACACACACAGATAATAAAAAAAGACCCTAATTATTCAAGAAAAAGCGTAGGTAAAGTATATGTATCACACACAGGGAAGAGTATCTGAAACAAAATGTACAATATAAAAATATAAAGAATTAAATAAAAATAATTGACAATAGACAGCAACATGTCAGTGCAATGAACCATCAACAACAGTGCTGATATTTTAGTATTCTGGAGTACCAAAATAGACCAAAAATAAAACTCCACTCACTTGAAAATGGTTGCTGGCACCGTTATGGTCCCCGTAGTTTTGGTCGTCTTTGCGTCCTCCTTCTCCATTGTACACTACACCATTATTAGCGTCTTGAGGGTATTGTTTAGTCTCATACTCATCCGTGGAGAAATCACTGGTTTCTGTAGATTTTTCTGTGCCCATGCTGGTGTATGTATAATCTCCCTGGGTGAACTGATGGTCCTGTGATTGCTGGTTCCACACATGAGGCAGAGGCGGACTTTGGGGGTGACTCCGATGTCCATTGATCTGAGCAGCTCCATCCTCATAACCATACTCATCATGAGAGTGTTGATCATAGTCAACCCCATAGTTCTTTGGAGAGACATTGACAGTAATTAGTGATTGGTTTTTCTTCCTTTCGTGGTACAGTGGTAACTGTACAGTGGTAACAACCTACCTGTTCATGAGAGGTTGGCCTTGGATGAGCTGACCATTGCTGAGTCCAGGTGGACTGTGGGCTGAGTAGCGAAAAAGGATAATTTTATTAAAATGCGATACGAAATGTCTGAGATTTAAACCACACCAAGAGTTGTCCAAATCTGAGATTACAAATTTGTCAAAGGCAACATGTGTTTTACCTGTTGCCAGGTTTTTTATTGCTGCAAGGAGAGTACTCCAGCTCTGGGGAGGAGGAGTCCCGGCTGTCCTCCAGCATGTCATCTGGCAGGTCTGTGAGCAGCTTCTGCAGCTGTGGGGAAAAAAAGAAGAAAGAAAAAAAAAAATCACATGGAAATGAGTCATGAAGGGTTGCTCCGCAACCAAGCAGTAAAATAACAAAGATATAAAAAAAAAACAGCACAGAGAGTCAATCACTGACAGGCTGAGAGAAGCACATGTCAGGGGCAACATTAGTAGAGTCCTGACAATGAGCTTAACCAAAATTCTACCTTCTTCAGAGGAATACGGCTCAGGGTAGTCGACAAAAACATTTTACGCTGATTTTAGTGTTCCCGATCATTTTGTTTGTGTGTCATTTTGAAGTATGTCCACAACAATTCAAAACACTGATCTATTATTCATTTAAGTATATGAAATAAAGCTCCATTTGTATAATACACTAAATGTTCTTTTGGTCAAGAAAATAAAACACAAACTGAGAAACAAAACATGAACAAACAAATGTTTCTGTAATAACATCTCAGCTCTTAAAGCCACAAAACACCAATGCATATACTCTGTGTCAGTAACAGATTGACCAAACTTACAACCAGCGATGTGTGATAGAACAAGGCAGAGCCAGCTGGACTTACTTCCCACAGGGACTGTTGAATATTCCTCAAATCCTCCACTGTGTCCACAACCAAACGACCCATATTATTCTTTATACGCATTTAACAAAAATTGTGGAGGCACTCCTGTTTCAGCTGTGAAGCCACATGATAACCTCCCAGCCTAATCTTTCTGCAGAGAAGACCTTCTGTGTGAAGAATGCAAAGTGTGCCTGGCATGTTGTCGGCTCCCTGCGGTATTGCTCTGTTTTGCTCCCAAAGAACTCCATTGTTTAGACGAAACATATAGCAATGTTAACTGGAGCAGAAACATTCCAATTACTGTTGGCAAATATTTTCCACTTGACCAACTTCTGTATCATACATAGGCAATGAAAAAAAATCCCAGAATAAATATTCCTTCATAGTCCAATTCTTCTGACTATCGCAGCCCAAACATTCAGAAGCAGTTTCTTCATGTCCACTATAACATCCAAGTGGAGTCAAGCGGAGAAACAAGGTGAGCTAATAGAGAGAAAGTAGGGAAATCACAGGGCAGAGCTGGTTTCTGTATGACACACCTGGAGGAGGCCTTTTCACTGAGCCAATAACAGCTCAGCTTAACAGATTGTAGGGCGTTAGTAATAACACAGCATGCCTGTCTAGTTGTGAAATAGGCTGTTCATTTGAAATGTGATACTGCAAACCTCAAATGCTTCCCCAACCAACAACACTAAGTCAGAAAAACAAATAAACACATGACAAATACATTTTATGTTAAAAAGGGAGCATGAATATTTTTATAAATATATCAATGTGAGACAAATAATGGCTAAAGCTTGATACATATTATAAAGCTTGGGAAGTAATGGAATACCTGTAAGAGGATTACATAATTAGGATACAAAAAGTATAGAACTATATTCTGATTAAGTTACAGAAAAAATATGTATATGTATATATGGAATTACAGATACATTCAGTAAAAAGGTCATTACAAAGAGGATTACGATTCATAATTATGATGACACTCTAGTCTGTAACCCTGCACATGTGCACACATGACAATTTTTCCAAATATCAAACAACTCACTCTGGTCTCATGAAACCAAATATACAAGTGTGAATTCTTACAGAATACACACTCGTTATTGAGATTAAATAAAATAAATCATGTTGATTTTTCTTTTCTGTAGTCTTTATTTGTATATGTTTGGTAATAGACCAATAACAGAAAAGTAATCAAGTAACATTGCTTTATTATTGTCATAGTAGGATTGTTTTGCTGACTACATTCTTTAAAGAGGTAATTAGTGACGGTATCAGAATACATTTTTAAAGTAAGACTCTCAATCCTGCACATAACAGAGTATTGTATAGGGCTGCAACTAACTATTATTTTTAGTACTGATTAATCCTCAAATCAGTTTCATGTTTAATTGATTCAATAACCCAAAAATTGTGATAATGCTCATCACAACTTCCCACAGCCCAAAGTGACAACTTCAAATTGCTTCCTTTGTCCAATGGTCAGTTTACATTTACATTTAAATTTGATGGAAGCAGCATTTGTTTTACATTTTTGGCTTTAACAACTGAATGTAACGATTATTTAGTTATCAAAATAGTTGGCGACTACTTATATTATTGACTAATCGATTATTCTACTCATCGTTGCAGCTGTATTATCGACATACAATATAGTTGTTCAGGGAACAACATATCAGATTCTGTCATCTGATATGTTGGATAAAGGATGTCTGAAAATGTAACGTAAATGCAAGAGTAACGTCATCCAAACGACTTTACAATTCTGCAAAGATTAAAGTTTATAGCTTACTTCTTGCTCTCTTGCATAGTCCTCCTGATCGTATTCTTCTTCATCATGCTGGGTTTGAAGAGCAGCACTGTCAAAATCAATAGACATGATGCAGAGCCTGCTGGTGTAGGTTGGGGTGCCCTGTGAGAGGGGAGAAATTACAAGTAAGCAAGAAAGGTATCGTTACGTTCGTTGTTAAGTTAAATATAGGATCACTTCGCTACAAGATATCTATAAGGTCACTTCAGCACTGATTTGAACCAGTCAAAACAGACACGTAACTTGAACTTACCTGCTGGCATCAATGGGACAGATGTTTCTTTTAGTGGAGTTCTTAATCCTTTATTTAACGGTATTAACTGCTACTACTGTTTACATCGCAAAGCAGTGCCACTAGCTAACCAGAGGCAGCCATGTTAGCTTGTTTTAGCCGCAACGAGCCCGACAAACATACAAAAAGATGACCTGGCCATGCTTTGGAAAACCCTACAACAAACACGTTTGGTGAAAGGTGTAGATTCGCTGGCCCACAGACAAGTTTAGTGCCAGTTTGCTTGTAATTTCTGCCCAGCAGTTAACTTTGTGAGGTGCAAAGCTAACTCGGGCTAGCCGGTAGCACGTCCTCTTTAAGAGCAGGAGACTCGCCCACTTTGAAAACTCGCGCGCATTAGCAGCGCCAAACCACCGCAGGCAGAACACGTACACACAAACACACCGACATTAACACGAGCCGGACTCACGACATTATACATTAACTCACTAACAGCCGCATAAACTAGTTTAACATCCATTCACTGTTACAAGACTGGCATGGTAGAAGCTATATCATAACCATTTTTGTTTTTGCTGCAAAACCGGAACTGAGAAGCTAATCGTGTCTCCATGGTAACAGCTTCTCTAGAGTCATGGGAAATGTAGTCGCCGTCTTCCCTAGAAAAACGAAGCTGAGGGTTTAAGTCTCAAAGAAAATTTCAATCATTTCACTTCTTTTAAGATTTATTTAATGTAACCCTGTAATTAATAAAGCATGTGTTCATTTTGACAACTTTTATTCACAACATAACAGTGGCAGTCACACAAAAATATAATAAATCTTCCTCCCAATCAAAATTAAGTGCCCAGTGATTTCCATTTAGTTATTAAAATCCAATGTCTATCTAGCTATTTTGTTCTTTAAATCTTCAACGACTGTACCAGTCAGTGTGCAATTGACTATAAGATTACGGATTATATTTCATCTTTTATTTTATTTTTCTTGAATCATGTTTTTTGTGCACTCCAATCAAACTGATGTTGGGTTATATTAATACGATATCGGTATATCATAAATTAAAGTTAATTAAGTAATTATTCTATGACCCTTCAAATGACCTTGAAACTACTCTCTATTCAAGATAAATACGGTTTATTGTAACATTATATCTTTCAATCTCCCTCGTACAGTATGAAGTCATGTTTTGTTTCCTGTACTGTATTTTATTTTTTGTTAGTTTCATGCATATTAATTTTCAACATGACTATCTGCATTTTGTTTCTAAGAACAATGTTACACTTGAACTTTAATCAATAAAGAAGAAGTTCTTGAATCAAAAGAAAAAAAACATACATATTTCGTGACGTCATCACGTCATCTGCGTTCCGCTGCGTACGTTTAACGACCACGCCTCCTCCTCCTATACTTCCGTGTTTTGGCCGATGCAGCAGCCTCGACTGTTTCAGAGTCAGCTCTTTTGGTACAAACAGGAACTAACCAGCACTAAACTGAGCTGAACTCGTGATTAAGAACTGATCTCAGTTCAGCGGTTTCCTCTGGTGACAGTCAGCTGATCGTGACCAGGATATATGACAAGCTTTGAGCTCTCCAGCCTGAGAACAAGAAGTACATTCATAGTTTTTTTAAACCTGCAGACATGGCCACGAACCCACCAAAGTTAAGGACTAAGATTACTGCCAATGAACGGTGAGTAACAGGAAGATATTCTGATGGTCAGTGAGACAGAGGGGGGAGAAAACACAAATGCAGCCTGCTCTGTCTGATACTTCATTTCTTCATGTGTAATTCATTACAGGCTGCAAAACCTGAAGAATACTTTTGAGACTAAGTATGGAGAAGCTCCTGTCTTCTATGCATATGCACCAGGACGGGTAAATCTAATAGGTAATGCCATTTTACATAGTGGGTCTTGGTTGACCTAGACAGTGAATGGTCAATTATAGCAGATTGATCTTATGTTGCTTTATTTGCCCCAAATACAGTGAACCTCCAGCAACAAAATTATATAATGAAAACAGAAAGGAACAATGAATGAATGTAATTAAGTACTTTTACCTAAGTATGGTACAGTTTTGAGGTATGCACTTAAGTATTTAAATGTTCTGCCACTTTACACTTTACACCTGCTATAGAATCCTTCTCAAACATCGTTTTTGAATCGATTTTCTCATATTCGACAGGAGAGCATATCGATTACTGCGGCTATTCTGTCCTTCCGATGGCCATTGAACCGAATATCCTCGCAGCTGTCTCAGTGAACACTTCGGGGACGATCACACTGGCCAACACAAACCCTCAATACAAGTAAGACTTGAACACCCATGATCAATGTTGACTATTTATTTACATTTTGCTTGTGTAACCAGTTCAGGAGCTTAAAGTGCATGCAAGTTATTGTCCGTTTTCAGGGTGTTTGTCACTTTGTAGGGATTACTCCGTGTCCTGTTCAGAGGACATCGCCATTGGCAGAGAGAATCCAAAGTGGCATTATTATTTTCTGTGTGGAGTGAAAGGTATCCAGGTAAGATGTGTATTTTGTCCTTATAATTAGTATTATGGATTACAATTATGGAATTAACCTCGCTGCCGTTTTGTTTTTGTTTTTTTTTCACAGGAGAAGTTTGGGATTGCTCAGTTGGCTGGGATGTCGTGTGTCGTCGATGGAACCATTCCTCCGAGCTCGGGCCTGTCCAGCTCTAGTGCCTTAGTTTGTTGTGCTGGGCTTGTAACAATGGAGGCAAATCATAAGTCCCTCTCCAAGGTACAGTGCTTTAGAATTGAAACATTTCATCATGCTAAATACTAACATAGGGAAAAGTTTTATATAAGGTGGTAGTTGCCAGTTTCTGTCCCTATTTCTGTCCCTATCCACATCAAATTAATGGGCTGTATTCTGGGCTGAGACCCATCCTTCATCCAAGCTTTGTGGAAATCTGTTCAGTAGTTTTTGTGTTATCTTGAGGACAAACCAACCAACCAAAAAACAAACAAAGAAAGAAAAGGACATGGGTGAAAACATAACCTCCTTTGCCTGAAAAACTATGAATATCAGCAAAAAATAACAATTTGAGAAACAAATGCGACTCATAATGTTCTTCTATTTCACGGCAGTTGTCGGTATATGAGTATATGTCATTTGTCATTTTAAAATATGTATTCCTTTTCTCATCATCGTCCTCTAGGTGGCGCTTGCTGAGCTATGTGCCAAATGTGAGCGCTACATCGGCACAGAGGGCGGGGGCATGGACCAGTCCATCTCATTCCTGGCAGAGAAGGGAACGGTATGTTGTTTTCCTGTCAGTGAAGATCTGACAGGTTGATCAGCATCATATGGTCATCCAATCTAATAATACACCAAGTAAATGTCTAAAAGAAAGCACATTCCCACCACATAAGTAGTGATTTCAATAACGCTTTGTTGCTGATGATCCTTTTCTGTGTAGATAACAGTCACCACTTGTGTCATGAGTTTTTTGTTTTTGTTTTTCTTTCAGGCCAAGCTGATAGAGTTCCAGCCTCTGAGAGCCACTGATGTGAAACTCCCTGATGGGGCCGTGTTTGTGATCTCCAACTGCTGTGTGGAGATGAACAAAGCTGCTTCATCTCACTTCAACATCCGTGTGGTGGAGTGTCGCATCGCCACAAAGGTACGGTGATGTTGTACGCTGGCATTCAACCTGATTCTGGAGTAGTGACGGATGATTAATGGATTATTGAGATTTTTCAATATTTGTTTGGTTGTATGTTCATTACACTTCATACTGCTTCTACATCCTGTGATGTGAATCTTCTGTAGGCATCAACTTGATTTAAGGGGACAAACCCAAAAAATCTTGTGCTCTCTTGAGCCTGTCAAATTAACATTTTTATTTATATACATGATCAGTTATGTCAAAGAGAAATGTTCTAAAATAGATTGTCATGCAACTTTAGCGCCATCTGGCATGAATGAACAACTCTTAGGCAAGTTTCATTATGCCTTGCTTCCCTTGTTGCATATTGGAATTGATATGTAATTAATAACCTGCAGCTGGGTCACAAAATAGAGCCAGTAGAGCACTGCACAAAAACCTTTTTGGTCTGAAACAAATACCTGTGAATATCAATATTATTAAAGTGGAGAGAATTTCTTGAAACATACATCTCATAACTTACATCAAACAGTTGTGTGTGAGTGGCTCCATCAGAGCTGGTTAAAAGCATGTCTTGGTGTGTGCGCCTTCAGATGCTGGCCCAGGCCCGGGGTCTGGACCCGAGCAGGTTGATGAAGCTGGCCCAGGTTCAGACGGAGCTGAAGGCCTCCCTGGAGGAGATGCTGGCTCTGGTGGACGAGGTGCTGCATCCTAAGCCGTACGGCCGAGAGGAGATCTGCAAGGTGCTGGGCATCACCTCGGAGCAGTTTTCAACAGAGCTGCTAAGCGCTAACACGCAGCATGGTGAGAAATATCATGCATCAACGTCTGTGTTTTTTTTTTTATATATATGTCAGAACTGAATTATCACTGAAACAATGAGCTGCGTATCCAGTTAGCAAAGTTAAGGTTAAACAATGACAGTTTTGCTGATTGGCTAGCTGTTTGAAGTCACTTTCGCAATGTGGGGAATTGTGGATTTCCTTTTTTTTTTTTTTTTTTTTTACAGATTTCAACTCTCTTGAGGAATGTGTTGAAAAATGATAATGATATTTTATTGGTTAGTTTCATCCAGCCCTGTGTGAACATCACAATACCATGCATAAAGTTGGGCAGGACCAGACAAACTTGACAAACAGCACATCTGCCTCTTCTCGCTCTCAGAGATGCATTTCAAGCTGCACCAGCGAGCCAAGCACGTGTACGGTGAAGCTGCACGGGTGCTGCGGTTCAAAAGCGTGTGTGACTCTGAACCTGCCGACTCCGTACGGCTACTGGGAGACCTGATGAACCAGAGTCATGCCAGCTGTAGAG
Source organism: Spondyliosoma cantharus (assembly GCA_900302685.1). Lineage (NCBI taxonomy): Eukaryota > Metazoa > Chordata > Actinopteri > Spariformes > Sparidae > Spondyliosoma > Spondyliosoma cantharus. The sequence goes on along the minus strand of OMLP01031363.1, from coordinate 17,895 downwards.
ACCTGTATGAGTGTAGCTGCGCTGAACTGGATCAGCTGGTAGACATCTGTTTGTGAGTACAAAGTTTCACCTGTGTGGACCTCATATTTAGCATTTTTAGTATTGGTTGGTCAGTAAACGAATATGGGCCTGTGTACTGTATACAGTGGATTTGGAAATATTTTCTTAACCATGATGAGATCTCAGTGTTTGACCTGACAGCATTACCATCTCTTCCAGGTTCTATCCCTCATTCCTCCTAAGTGAAATACAGACTTGACAGTTTATTCTTATCTCTCTTGGTTGCAGGAAGTCGGGGGCTGTGGGCTCCCGGCTGACAGGAGCAGGTTGGGGCGGCTGTGCCGTCTCCATGGTTCCTGATGAGAAGGTGGAGTCCTTCTTACAAGCGGTGAGGGAGGCCTACTACCTCCCCGACCCACGCAGAGCAGCGATGGAGAAACAGAGTCTGTTTGTGTCGAGGCCAGGTGGAGGAGCTGCAGTTTTACTCGAGGAGTGAAAGACACCAGTGATGTCTGTTTATACAGCTATCATATAGTCTTACAAACATGGCTGCGGAGAAATAAATGTCATTTTTCACACTTTCACTTGAGACAGAGAGCACTAGCAAATAACAATGCAAAAATGTCATCCTTACTTTGCTGTTTACTTTAACCTCTTCACTTTCCACAGATTATTCTTGAACAAGGGGCAAAAATCCATTAACAGTGGTGAATTATTTCTTACAAAGGGAATATGTTTTTTGTGTTGAAACATGTTTATTCAAATCAGGAATGTTTGGTGGGTTTTTAATAAGCTGATTTGTAAAAGAGGACAAATAAAACAACAATCATGTTTAATTTGTGCTGCTGTATGAAATCCATCCATCCATCCATCCTTTTTTTAACGTACGTAATCATAATGTAGAAACAAGGGAGAGAAATCACGAATAAATAAATGTGCTGAATATTTTCTGGCTTTACATGTTTCTTCTGGCTGTGATAGAGTGTCGGTGTGTGAGCTGTAGGGTTGTCAAGCCCTGATCATAAGATCACATGCTGGGCTGGAGTTTCTCCACAGGATGTATTTTCACCTCATTAGAGAGCAGTGATGGCGGAGGCTCGGAGGTCTAAGGCACACGTAACTGTACTGACACTGTACTGGACTTCTAAACATTGAACTAAAGAATGAATGTTGTTGGTTTATAGTTGAGACTTTCAAAGTCAATGTCCAGCATACTCTAAGTTTTATTCTGTATGTTTTATTTTTTTGATTATTAGAGGCAACTGGCATCCTGTTTGGTAATAACTCAAATGTTGTACTATATTTAAAGCGTGGGAAAGCTCTGTATTTTAAAGAGGCTAACAGATTCAAGCCATGCATTCTAGTGTTGCACATTTCTTTGAATAAACTCAGGCCGAAGAACCTTCAAATATCAGATAGAAATGCTGTATAATCTGTAACAGGAACTGTTCAAGGCACAGCACAGAGAAAACAGAATCATTCAGAGGGCGTTCAGTGTATTTAAATCAATAATTAAGTTGTGCTTATCATCATATTCAGCAGCTTTTATGTCAGTATTTACAGAGACACTTGTATTCTAGCACTTTGTAAGTTCAGACTAGAGTTTCAGTGCATAGGCTTTACAGATGGAAGTTACGAAAGTCAAACATTCTGTTTTTGCTCGTCCTTGTTATGTGTGTACAATAGCTTGTCACAGCTAAAGGTTCTGAAAAGTCCCAACCTTTCTTTATTAATCATGAACGCCACTGAATCAATCCACCAACAATTTAAAGATTAAGCTGGATCAGTTGACGCAGGACGGCAATCCTTTCTCTAACTGTAGCAACTCATGCATAATATTGTCCTACATGATACCTGCTGCTGTCAAGCTGAGTTTTCACAGTAAAGATTAAAAATGCTTCCTTGAGATAATCATACATGTCTAGGCAGGCCTTTGACATTCAGTCCACATGATTCACACTAATAAAAAAATGAGGTACATCTGTGTTGTTGGATTTGAGCATAAACTCCCTCAAATGGAGGACACTCATACCTTGTGCTTGGTATCCTGCAGTGAGCACAATATCTGTCAGTGGAGTTCAGTCTCTGCGCTGCTGCTTGGGAGTCTGTTTTTTGCTCTGTCGCTGCTTTCATCAGAGATGCAGGACACTTCATTTTTTTTCTTCATCACGTTTTCTATCCAGTTTGAGCTGTGTGGCGTTCTTCCAGGGGAGCGAGCAGAAGACACTGCGCTCGTCCTCATGTTTTTGCCCGAGGTGATCAGCTCTCCGTAGCCCTGCTGGTGGGAGAAGGCGTAAGCTGAGCGGCGGGAGCTCGTCCTGCGCACTCGCCTCAGGTTCTGCCCCTGAGGTCCTTCCCTCTTTCTGGACTGCTGTAGATGACGAACCTGCCAAGATACAGCAGTGGGAGGAAAAGCTAAGTTTTCTTTCCTTTGTATTTACGTCAGTGAATGTAGTAGTACAACAAGGTAATAATACTCTATTACCAGTAAATGTTTTTTTTTATATACAACCCTGCTTAAAAGTAGGTAGGAATACAGAAGTATTAGCAGGAAAATGTACTTCAAATATCAGAAGTAAAAGCAAGTATCCCCTGTGACTGATATATTATTACTACTACTTGTGCGTCAATGTGTAAGCAGTATTTCACCATTGCAGCTGCTCGAGGTGGAGCTAGTTTAACTATTTTATGTACAATTTGGTAATTTAGTCCAGTGGGTCCCAACCTAAAGGTCTGGCCATGACATAAATCTGAGGGGTAGTGAGATGATAAATGAGGCAGGAGGGAAGAAAAAGTCTCTAACAATGCCTTGTTTTATTAACTGTATTTTTTAAGCTGATCCTATTTTTTTCCTAACCTAAGAGTAACTGTAGCTGTGACCAAATGTAATGCAGTAAAAAGTGCAATATTTCCTCCTGACATGTTGAAGGGTACACGTATAGAGTAGCATTAAAATGGAAATATAATGTCCCACAACTGGCATACAACCATGGGAGAAATGCTGAGCGTTCACAAACACCGTCAATGCATGAACGTGATTGTACCTTATCTGTTAGAGTTGGGAAGAGGTCTACTCTCAAGAAGCTGACAGCTAAGCCAGGCACAACACACACCACAGTGGTGAGCAGAATCACCAACCACACGCTCTGCTCGGAGAGACAGCTGCGTGCCGTGCCTGAAAACCCACACATTTCAATTTCATTTAGACTTCCATGCATCGGTTTTATTCCTTCACACAAACCCAACTGAGACAAACTTACCAACAAATGGGAAATTACTTGGGAAGATGCCAAACATGCCGTTACTTTGCATTGCAAATAATACGGCGAAGTAGACTGTGACGCTGCCCCATATGAAGAGTTGATTGACAGCTGTCCAGTAGTGTTTGTCGAGTCCAATCTTGGAACAGAAAACATGCATCACAATCATCTGTCTCACCAACACGGCTATTTTTGTCTCCTTTGTTCCGTTTCTACTCTTACCTGAACACTTACGACAATGACCAAGGATGTTGCTATGGTGACAGCAAACGCCTGTTGGTCCTCTTTTACCATGACAGAGAAGGCTCCGTAAGGAATGAAGAAGAGCAGGAACGAGGTGCCCATCCCCTGCAGCGTGCACAGGAAGAACTGCCGCTTGTTGAAGAGAAGGTTCTGCTGGCCGGGTTTGTACAGGCACGGATAGCGAAGGCTGTTACGGTCATCAACATCCTTTAAGAAAACGGAGACATTGTGAGTGTTATGGGATATGTTACATATTATGATATATTGGTAGAAGGAGTGAAGGAAGTGCTTGATGTTAGTTGTTGGACAGTGAAGAATATGATATTGTATATTGATGAGTGTTGATCCGGTTAGGGGTTCCAGTCACACATACTGTAAGTTAAATTTACTGTCGTACCAACCAGAGTTGTGAACTTGAATGATGATGTGAGTTAGATTTGGGTCGAGTCGAGTCAAGTCAGTGTTTTTATGATTTGCAACTTGAGTTAATTTTATGTTGTCAGTTTAGTTTTAACATTTGTTGGAGTCGGTTCTCAGTATTTTGTTGTTCACAAATAATAGGGAGGGAACATTTTGGGGGATTGAGAAGAAATAAGCAAATAGATTGTGATTAAGTTATTTGTTTTTTGTTATATCGATAACTATAATACAAATTAAATGCTTTGTGTTACCTTTTGTTACAACAGGTTAGATGAATTGACAGGTACTAACCTTGTCTTTTCTCTTATATACATCAGTGCTTTATTTAACAGTATTACCTGATCGAAAAGTCCCATTGCCAGGACTGGTAGAGATGTGTAGACTATATTGAAGAGGGTGATAAACCACTGGTCATATACAGTCTGTGGAAAGAGAACAGATATATACATGATTAAAAAACTGTGAAGTGGTTTACGCTCTTAAATCCCCATTTCATAATGAAGTTGCCCACAAACTTTTGATGCAAAAAGATGTAGTAAGAACAAGGAATAATTTTATTACCTATGCAAAAGGTGAAAATGTGTGAAAGAATATGTATTTCAGTTAATAGAAATCAGACTAAGGGAATGACCTTCAGGAGAAAAGAGAAAAGAGCCAATCAACTGTTTTTTTCAGTGAAACGGGATTGTTGATGTATATGGTTAATAAATAAACAATAATAATCTTTAAACCAGGGGCTTAATGTGCAATAATAATGAATCATTAAACAAAAAATGCAATAAAAACATGGAATTCAAGAGCAATAAACAACAATGATAAAACAAAATATAAAAGATTACTATAAAAACATTGGAATAAGGTCAACATCATAAAAAATGTCCAAATGCTAGTCTGTACTGATGTGTTTATTTATCTTTTCAGCTCAGCATAAAAAGGAGAAACTCAAGATATCATACAGCTCTGCTGACGTATCACAGTATTCTTACCTGAGCTGAGAAACCACAGAAGAAGCCGTACCAGAAGTGAACCAGCGTGAAGGCAAAGTTCTTGTAGAAGAAGTAGCACAGGAAGTTACACATGCGGAAGTAGGACCAGCGGCCGTGCACCAGGAGGAGCCGCTGCAGGTACCGAAACTGAGCGAAGGAGTAATCTGAGGCCAGAACGGCCTGCATCCCCTCCTGACCGCTGATACCCACACCGATGTGAGCCGCTGAGGAAGAATTGCACAGTGTGGGATTGAATAACTGAATGAATATTGAATAATTACTGAAATATTCACCATATTTAAAATGACAAATCTAAATGTCACTTTAAAATTGGCTGATTCTTTTCATTCATGTTTTATTTTGTAGTCTGATGATTTGAGAAACACACAAATATCTGTAACTCAAACGTGTCTGTGAATATGCAATAGGTGCCATGACACGTTGCTACATGTTACTTTGATCATGAAGGTGGCACTACTCTATAGAGTATACAGGCTACAATATAGTATTTAATTGAGTATATATCGTACATACAATGTCTGCTTCAGCACCACAGACAGCTACAGGATTTATCAATCAACACAATACAGCTGACTACTGATATTTCATCGTTGGGGCTTTAGATTTGACCTTACACAAACCTCAGTCAGATAAAGGATCAATGAGTCAGGCAGATGAGACTTCACATGTTCAGCTAAACGACTCCTACAATCTCTCTACTACTCAGGGAAGGAGAGGTGGTATGGGAAGTTACAGGTATGTGTTTTGTTGGAAAATGAGAAGCAATGCTCTGTGACTCAAATGTAGCGGTAGCACGTGACCCGGATGCTTCATGCTGCTGTTCCCAAAGTTGCCGTTTCGGTGTGTCATCTTACCCTTGGGTGAAGGAGGAAGACCCATCAATCCCGAGACTTACTCTTGATCATGCTGACGTCATTGGCTCCATCTCCAATAGCCAGGGTGACGGCCCTCTTGTGCCTCTTCACCAGCTCCACCACCTGGGCTTTCTGCATCGGAGTGACCCGGCAGCAGATGACTGTTTTACACAAACAGGCCACGTCGAGCAGGATGTGCTCGAGCAGTGGCTCCAGAGCATGAGCCTGCGGTGACACCACCTGTTAAATCTCATCTTTACCAACACATAACATCAACCCCCTGCAGAGGCAACACCAAGCAACAACTCAGTGTAGCATTTCCACCGACTTGTTGTGCATCACACACCTAACTCGAGGCGCAGGTCCCCTGTGAGGAAATGGCTTCTTAATGAAAACCTGTAATCTTGCCGAGGGCCCTCAGTGGCACAGCAGCTCTCTGCTCATTACAGACTCAGCACAGTCAGCATCACATACGGAGCTGCCAGAGTAAGCAGCGGCATCACAACAACCGTTTAACAAAATGCAACCTGCAGGCATCAGGGTCAAAGTAAAAACAAGCAAACCAGACAGATAGATTTATTTTTCCAGCAAAGAAAATTGCAAGAGTATGTAACATGTCTGGAGTATCTTACCAAGCTGTGGCCGTTGATGACTAATGCATACTCTGCAATGATGGTTTCTTCAAACACAGAGTCATGGAGAAACATATCTGTCTTCTCAACATCGCCTGCACTGCCAACTCGACTCAGGCCCAGAATGTGCTCTTTTGCGCTCCTGAGGACAAGAGACGTTAGAGTTTAGACACGCTTTATCAAAGAAAAACATGCATGTCTGATGTGTCTGACATGGCTTTTGCAGAAAATAAGTATAATCATCACACAACAAATCCGTAAAATGGCACATATCACACCATTAAAGATTTTCAGTTTGAGTTGTTCTGAGAATATCGAGCGTTGGGTGAGTGGAGGTGAGAACAGAGTGCAGAGAACAGTGTGTGTCACCTGAGCTGCTGCTGCACCTCCTGCAGTGTGTGGCCAGAGACAACAAACACCTCATTCATGTCGTCTCGCAGCATGTTACAGGAGTAGCCGATGTTCATCGCTGTTTCTGAAATGTTTTAAACAGTTATCATTTCCGTAGCATTTCACAGTATAAGTTTGTCTGGTCAAAGGCAAATAAGGTGAATTATCTTACCTAGTTTGTCTCCTGTGAGAACCCAGATCTTGATGTCGGCTAGATTTAGACAGGTGATAGTTTCTGGGACTCCTTCTTGCAGTTTGTCCTCGATTGCTGTGGCTCCTAGAAGCTTCAACAAGAATTGAAATTTAGTCTGCAGAGGTTAAATGAGTTTGAACACCTCATGAATCTAAACAAAAGGAGGTCAATGTTACCTTCAAGCCCTGCTCGATCTCCTCGTAGAGAGCACCCAGCTGATCCTCACGGTTCTCAATTACTGTGCTGGCGAACAGAAGCTTCTTCATCCAAACTTCGAAATTATCTTCATCAAGATCTTTGTAAGCCAGAGCTAATGTTCGAAGCCCTTCTCCAGCAAATTCCTGCAGAAGAAAATCATGTTGATAGAGGCACTAGTACAATCCAGCTATGGTAACATTGGTTTGGGGTTTTTAGCAATTTTTATTAGACTATAAAACATAATTAAATATACATAAGAAACAATAGTAAAATAAAAAAAAATTCTCTGGTTCACGGCTTTGTTCTCGCTAATGCCAGTCCATCTCTTTATTGACTCTCTAGCTCACTCGACCAAGGCTGTTCTCTTTCTGCTGGTCTTGACTTTTAAATGCATAGTGCGCTTGAGTCTGAACGCTTACACTGAGGTGTTCTGAGGTAGTGTACATGAGGTCTTCACTGGATGGATCCAGACGATCGAAGATAACAGTGTCAGCTCCTTTAGAGTAGAGTTTAATCTGGCCCTGTGGATTTCTCACTATGAAAACACAAGCGGAGAGCACAACTCAAACTCATCCTGCATACATACAACTAACACACCAGAAGCATGCAGCTAGACAGTTTTTTTCATGCTATTCTAATGCAGATTCATCCCTAATTGTCAGAGGCACCATTAATAATGTTATATATGAAGTCAGGCTTGCTGTCGGGTATTTGATACATGCAGTAAACTTCTAAATGATGAATGTCGACCTGATGTCATGTTGACTACTTGAAAGCTAAATGGAGCATTGCTGTTATAAGTGAAGACCTAACCAATGACACTCATTCTCTTGCGCACGTTGTTGAAGTCCAGTATGGCCAGCAGCTGGTAGGTGACAGCTCGTCCCATCTCACACAGTGTGATGGTCTCGGGGGTCCGGGCCCGGAAGACAAACCCAAAGTTTCTCGCTGCAGTGACCAAGGCTCCCTCGTCAGGTGACTGGGCCTGGTACACCAAATGTCCTTCGTGTTAACAGAAACATCAATCAGAACCACTGATATAAACTCAGTTATTTCTGGTGCTACAACTGGATCACATGCACAGTTTACCTTCACTCTTCTCCTCTGGCATGACGGTGTGACACAGAGCCAGCAGTCTGAAGAACTCCTGCACTGCAGGATCCTCCAGTTTAATGGCTTCAACCAGGGTGCTGTCATAAAACTTAAACCTTCTGTCACACAGAGGGTTGAAGGAAAAGTCCACGCAGGCTGTTTTCTGAAGTACAATTTTATTATTAGTGTTATTTACAGAGTTAAGAATTGTTACTTGTTTAGCTTGACTTACTTCTGTAATTTCCACCTTCTGGTCAAATTCATTATAGACATCACCTGAGAGAGAAAAGAAAAAAAATGACTTGAATATTGTGTGAAACATGAAATATAACTGGCGGTATGAATGGTTATTAGTGCTGTGCTGAGGATCAATATGTAATTAAGTGTTTCCCACAGTTATTATAGAATCTCAATGGATTATGAATAAACTGCTACAACAGCATTTTAACGTTTGGAAAAATATCCAACTCTCACAAAAGAGTCCTTTCAAACTGATAAAACGCAATTTTTAGGAGAGATAAAGGAAACATTCGGTACGGTCAAAACTAATAGAACTGAATGTTGTTTTCTCTTGTTCATTTTATTTCCTTGTTACTTTTTTAGTAATATTTGAGTGAATTATTTCTAAATTTCAAGGTAATTTTAAAGAGTTACAGAAAGCTCCATACCATACGTCCGTCCGTCAATGGAGCACTTGCTGAACACCATGATGTTCTGGGTGAGGGTGCCCGTCTTGTCGGAGAAGATGAACTCCACCTGACCCAGCTCCTCGTTCAGGGTGGTGGTGCGAGCTTCTGCCGCAGTGTCCGTCTGACTATGGTACATCTTCCGGTCCCAGTTAATGAAGTAGCTGTGGCCGAGCCGCAGAACCTCCACACTGAAGGAAAGCATTTTATCGTACATCACTTTGAACAGGAAGTTAAGAGAAAAGTGACTTGTTGATAAGAAACAGCGGTTACATTTTTAACATGTGTTTACTGTATTTCCTTACCTGACATAAAGTGAGATGGGCACAACAGTGTTGAGGATGATGATGTAGGACCAGAAGGCAAGGAAGCCAGAGAAAACAGCACTCCGCTGAGACTCATCCCACGGCAGAAACACCTGGAAGTTTCTGCCAATCCAGCTCTCCCAGACGGTATTTCCAACGGCCAAAACGACTCCCATACAAATGAGGAAGGCAAAGATCTGAAACACAGATAATAATTTTATGTTCACTATGAAAAAATGTGCCTACTAAATCTGTTTACTTTTTATAGTAATAAAAGAAGATCGTTATGAAGCATCTTATCTAATTTACAGATCCAACACGTTGCACAGTGCACTTGCTTTCACTATACCTCAGTCTGATTGGTACATATAAAACTATCATCTGACATAACTTCCAGCATTGTTCCAGATCATTTCAACCAGAGAAAACAACTAAACAAGTACAAACACCTGTGTGCAGACTAGAGCATCCATTGAGTCGGGGCCACCTTTCAATGTTGTGTTTACAAAGTTAAAGCAGAAAAATAGCTCACCCACAAGACCAAAGTGTTCATCAGTTTGTCAATGCTTGTTCTTTTAAATGTCGTCCTTCCACAGTTCTGCATCAGTTTGGTTTGCAGCCCTGTTGAATGGGAACAAGTATTAGTGTTGAAAGAACATTAGCGACAGGAGGGTTTATGAGCTGGTCAGAGAAAAAGACGGAACATTACACAGATGTGGCTAATGGATGAGGAGAATCGTACCGGCAAAGATAACCATTCCAAAGCACCACTCAGTGTTTCTGAGTACACAGCCCCGCAGCAGCATGTTGTCATTATCCAGAGGGTATTTATTGTCTCTCCAGTATAAAGTTCCTGTAAATTTATCCAGCTTGTTGTTTGGTGGCTCACAAATGACTTCCCCTGGGGAGGAAGGCAAAGCCAGTCTTACCAACATCAGGCATCAGTCTTAGAGAAACTTCACAGACATGTGCACAACAAAACGATCATCTCACCATCAAAGTCCATCAGTTTCATAATATCTCCCAAATCAGAGGTGACGGTTAAAGCCTGACGAACTTTCAGATTTGTCTCTCTGTTAGGGTAGAAATAGAAAAACTATAATGAGTAATATTTCACAGGAAACAATGTTTTAGCCACATTAAACCAAGAGAATCATAATCTCATGTGATGATGATCTGTTTAATGGCAGTTTAGATGTTCTCCAGTTTTACGAGCAAAGCACTTACCCATCCAGCTCTGCAGTCTCTATATAGCACAGTCCATAGGGCTCACTACTACAGAGGAGGAGGATGTCTGCCTGTGTGTAAAACCAATATGAAACCCTCAGTGGTGAGAAAAACGGCAATAAATCAATCTCTGCACCGCTGAACCTGCGAGAGCACTCTGCAGCTTCTAAATCTCCCAGAGGAAATCTTTAACTGCTAACCTTTGCTGACTATTTTCTATCTGATGTGTGAACAAGACAGACAATATCGAATGAAAGCTGCAAAAAAAACCAAAAAAAAAACTCACTCTACTCTCAGTGAGTCAGAACACTTCACAACAGAGCAGCTTACTCACAGCAACGGACTGATTATTCTCCAGTTTGATGATGTCTCCCACGCGAACGTTCATCCATTTTTCATTCTGCAGGCTTTAAAATTATAATACATAATACATTTACATAATTAAACCACGTAAATGTCCTTGAACATGCCGTATATAATCATTTGCAAATGTGATTTGGTTTTACAGCAGTTACACAAACCATCCACAGGAGAAAGACAGAGCAAAGTGATGAAGTACCTTCCCCTGATGAGAACCTGAGACTGGCGGTTGTTGACTTGCTTGTCGCTCTTATGTCTAAACTGAAATTCAGACAGCCCAGTCACCAGGATATAATGTTAACATTTAATGTTTCTGCAGACCAAAGATAAGTCCAAGGTTGACATTTGTACCAAATGTGACATATCACGTTCACATTTCAAGCTTATTAGCTGCCCTTTCATATCTGGAGGAGAAGGGGAAGGCAGGGCTGTTATTACAAGCAAACAAGGCTGCCGAATGGGCGACCACAGTTTGAGTCTGAGGGGACATTTTCAGACAAATAGAAAATTTGACCTAGACAAACATCAAGTTGTAACATAAAGAAAAGGTTTTAACTTATCTAGATAACATTTATTCTGACTGGATTTAATTTAGAGCAAACACTTTTAGCATGCAAGACAAAAGAGCATTCAGAAGAGAAGCTGTACAAAGCTGAACTAACATAGTCATCTGTGGCGTCCTTGACAGCCGTGATCAGCAGCACCATCACCAAAGGCACGATGGTTGTGAACCAGGACAGAGAGGATATCTCTGGAATTAACTGCATGGGAAGAAAAGCAGGTTAGCCTCCTCAAAAAAACTACATCATTAAAGCAAATGCATGCCATCAAACACAGTTTCTCCCACCTGCAGTATCAACAGCACTAAGAAATAACCATTTGCCACCCTCTGGAACTGCTCGAACAAGTTGATGGGCAGGAAGGTGAAGATGTTGTACTTTGAGGTTTTGATGTGATTGTCCTGGAGAACCACACAGTTAGATGTTGATGAAATGCTAAAGGCTACACATGAGGGTAAAGCAACTTAATGTAACATTAGGGTCTACTTACAGCATAACAGAACTTGGCATTGTAGTCCCATGCATTGGCTTTCACATGCCGCTCTTTCTCTACAGACAGAGGACACATGGTCATTATTGGGAGGCAAGTTAATAAAATTACACATAAAAAGAAAAGAAAAGAAAAGAAAAGCCTAATTCCTTAATGTTTTTGTCCTCTTCTGACTTAGGTCTACAACCAGCTGTTAAATTCACCATGTAACTACAACTCCATGAACTTGAAGGGACAGCTGGCACACAGCTCTGTCTCCAGTGGAACAGCAGCAACAACAGCACAGTACACTGGTGCAGCATTAAAGGATAAGTTCACCTCAAAATGACAATTCAGTCACTTCTCACCCTCATGCAGATGGACAGTCAAGTTGTATAGTCCGCAAAACATTTCTAGAGCTTCACAGCAAAACAGCATCACAGTATTCCCCTAAATAGCTGAAATAAATGGGGACTTGATTCAAAATGAAAAAAAAAAAAAAATTAAATGTTCAGTGCAATACAAATCAGCAGAAGCCCAGTAGGGTTGGGCCAATTTAAGAATTTTCAAGCGCTTCACTGGTTTGATATACGGCCTAAGAACAGACCAGAGAGGTAAAACCGAATTCACCACTAAATGTTGCACAAGACTCAGCCGCTCCCAAGAGAACATAATGAGAGCCGATGAATGAGACTGTGGCAGCACCACAGTGCATCAGGTCGACTGCAACAAGTCATTTTTTAATTTCTCAAAAAATAATTCAACTTCGTCTTGTGTTAAAAGTTAATGATCAAAATGATAAGGCCAAAAGCGTTACCCTCACCCTGAGACTAAATCACGCATAGGGGGTGTAAATAACATCTTTTAATAACAAGTTTTTTTCCTATTTTAAAACAACTCCCCATCTACTTAAGATGCTGCTACACTGTTTTGCTGCAAAGCTCCAGAAATGTTTTATGAACTACGAAACTTCATCTGACTTTCCATCATCATGAGGCTGAATAGACAATGACTGAATTTTAATTTTTTTGGGTGAACTGCTCCTTTAATCAGTTATGATCTTCATAGGCCTGAGGAAATTTACAGATGCACAATCTTAGTATTAGTATTTGTGAGGAGACATATCACGAAATCTAAAGTTTATCCGGGTGTATTTTTCAGCTCATTTTAAAATAGCAGTGTTTACATTTGGGGAGCATTTTTTAATTTCTTTGTACCACTGCAACACAGTTAAGGGGTTTTCTTCAATTCACTGAGCCATGTTGCCAAGCGTAGCAGCTTTGCAATTAAAGTATACAGTCAGGGGGTGAAGTCAGAGCCCTCAGAAGGTCTCGGCAGAAACAATGCAGGGTGAATTTTAATCCTTCTTCTTCTCTGTCTTTATCACATACATGAAAATAAGTCCCCACCACTTCATCGCAGTTGATGGAAATGTGAGACACTTTGGTATTCATTATGATGAGAAAATGAGGCGAGTAGGGATCAGTGAGTTCGCTCGTTTCCACAACACCTGACCTCCACACCCACCTGCACACCTGCTCCCTCATCAGCTCCTCGTTACATACACTGCACTGCACCTCTTGCTTCCTGACAGATTGTCTATTGTGCTAGTGCAGTTAATTGTCTATCAACTGCCTGCCTGTTCTGGTTGTGTTCTGACTGCCTGCAGTACAGCTGTGAACAAACCTTTGAGCAAACTAATACTAGTCGTTTACCTTAAATGCTTGTGTGAGTCCACAACCTGTTTTATTGACTCCCAGATGCAGGACAATTTGGTTCTTCACTCGGGTAATATATTTGTTATTTCCTCTCGTCCTGTTCCAATT
>OMLP01031354.1:16276-29824 GCA_900302685.1 Spondyliosoma cantharus | reverse complement strand
AATATTCGTTCGAATGTGGGGGGGAAAGTTCGTATTCGAATGTAATGACCTGTTCGAATTCAAAATGTACGCAAAAAAAACTCAACAGACCGTTTGAAGTAGTTCGCCTTGTGATCCAGCAGAGGGCGCTCTAAAACTTCACTCTCAGCTTGACCTATTGCACGCCCTATTGACCCTTGACCTATTAATTCAGCTAGTAATATTATGTTGTTCGCTACGAAAATGGAGGACACTAGCGAGAAAAGCCGCCCTGAGCGGACAATCGCGACACCAAAGCATCTGAGAAGTAGTGTATGGAAGTATTTTGGGTTCTACGCCGTAGATGGAAAAGTAACTAACAAAGATAAAGCTGTATGTCGACGTACAAAGCAGCTGTCTGACTCTACAACGACAACAAATCTGTGGACTCACCTAGCTTACAACCTCGTAAGCTAACGTTAGCAGGTGAGTGTACAACTTCGTCTGACTGCACACGGCACACTCAGCTTCAGCAGGCCCCTTGCCAGCAGCTCGTAAAAATGCCGTCACCGACAAGATAGCAAGATGTATATGCAAGGATATGCGGCCCATTGGTATTGTTTCGGGATCTCATGATGGAACTGGAGCCTAATGTTATGTGGTGTTGGTGTTGGTGTTGTGGTGTGTGGACACCTTTTCAAAAAATTCATAATTCCACTAGTTTTCTCTTTCTTGCAACAATATTTTTGTTCTGTGTTTTGTATAACATCTAGAAAAAGTTATTCAGTCCTGCATAAAAAAAAAAAAACTGTGCCAAAGATCTTACTAAATATAGCTTGAGAAGTGAGAAACACACTTTATGGAATATTTTAACTCAAAAATATTTCCCAAGGATTATTTTAACTTTCTTGAATATGAGGTTGCTGTAGCTAGTCAAACCCAAATTCCCCAATGGGTTTAAAAATACAGCCAACACCATTGCATGCCAGGAGAGGGCAGCACAAATACAAAATATATACTGAGGTTTCCATTTTATTTATTCTCATAGTTGGACAGTCAGTACGTTTCCATGCACGCTTAAGTTGAGCTACAGTCATAGCTCCATTAGGAAATTTAATTGTACTACTGCCATTGTCCCAGTATACAAGCACCAAGGGAGAATAGATTTATTGACGTATGAAGTATGTCCCACTCCACCACAGTAGGTGGTGATATGCATTGTTACAGCTAGTTGCTCCTGAACCTTCATCCAGTTGACCTGCTACGTCATATACCAAACAAGCTAAGAAGCGGCAAGCGGGTTGCACAGCGAACAGTGAAAACATGGATCACTTTTTAGCGCTGTGCATTTCGTATGTGCTCTACGCTTTACTTTTAGTACAAATGAGATGCATGATATCCCTCATGCTTACTTAAAGCCATGGACAACTTCCGGGTCACTGTCTGGTGCGGGGGACTGTGTTGCATGTGCAGAATGCAGAGTCCAGTTAATTGCCTGATTCCATCAATAATGGTGACAATAATCACCAGATTAATCAACAATAGAAATAGTGGTTAGCTGTAGCATTAGATTTGACAACTGTTGTCTTGTTCATTGTCCTGTATGCTTGCTTTTAAACTGCGAGTTAAACATAAAATTAATGCTGCAATCCAATACAACAATAACAATAAATGCAGCCTGGAGTTGAGCTGTACAGTACTGTTCTGTGGTGGATTTCATTACACTGTACACCGTCTTTTTTTCTGCTCACTGTGTGTATATTGTGATGCTGTGGATGTGTGAGCTCTAACCTGGATCTTATTGATGGGAACTTTCTTTTCCTGCAGCTGGCTGACCATGCCCTTCTCCTCTGAGGGGAGCAGCAACAGCAGAGCCTCCCCCCCCTCCTTGTACCTGGCAGTCCGGCCCACCCTGTGGATGTAAGTGTCTGCATCTTCTGGACAGTCAAACTGCAGCACCCAGTTGACCGCAGGGAAGTCCAAGCCTCTGGCGGCTATGTCAGTGGCGAGGAGCACAGCATTCTGCTTTCTGAGGAAGTCATTGTAAACCTCCACTCTCTTCATCTGCTGCTGCTTGCCATGCAGAGCCAAGATGGGCATGCCGGGTCTGAGGCGGCAAAGGACCCTGAAAAGGTACTGCACCTCCTTGCAGCAGGCAAAGAAGACGATGATCTTCTTCTTTAGGTGGTTTCTGATGAACGAGTAGAGCATGTTGACCTTATGGTGGAGCTCACACACTACGTAGCTCTGCTCGAGCGTGGCAGGAGTGCTGAACTTGGCCTTCTCGTGAACCCACACGTATTCTGGGTCTTTGAGGCTGAGCCGGGCCAGGTCTTTAACCGACTTGGTCTGCGTGGCGGAGAACAGCAGCGTCTGTCGGGACTTTGGAAGATTTTCCACGATGGCGTTGAGTGTATCCGCGAAGCCCATGTCAAGAATGCGGTCCGCCTCATCCAGGACTAGCATGTGGAGGCTGGAGGCGTGGAAGGTGGCTGTCTCGTCCATGTGCTGGAGCAGCCGGCCCGGGGTGCAGATGACAATATTGGTATGGTGGATCCTCTCCGATTCGCTCTTGAGGTCTTTACCGCCGATGACGAGCCCCGCGGAGAACTCGTGGTTCTTGCCCACCTTGCGGAGGACTTCGAAGGTCTGGTAGGCCAGCTCTCTGGTCGGGGATATAATGAGAGCACCGAGGCCGTCCACGGAGCTCCACTGCTGGCGGTACAGACACTCCAGCACCGGTATGAGGAAAGCTAAAGTCTTGCCAGAGCCAGTCTTTGCCGCGCCGAGGACATCTTTACCTCGCAAAGCGAAGCCTATAGTCTGCCGCTGAATCTCCGTGGGCTGTCTATACTGAGCCTCCTGCAAACCTAACAAGGTTTTCTTTGAGATGGGGAAGTCTGAAAACTTGACAGCCTCCTTGATATTTATGTCGGCATACCTGCTAACAAGCCTTTCGATGTACTCCCGTTCGACCTGCCACTCGGGTCTCTTCCTCTGTGCTCTCTCTCGTTTCACTCGTTCTTTCGTCTTGTTGTATTTTTTCTTCCATTTCTCGAAGTTTTTGACAGGGTCGGTGTCGTCTTTCATCTTCGCGGGTTTATGTGTCTTCCCGAAGGAGTTAGAGCATTTTTTGTCCATGGTTTACGACAAACAGAAAGAATATAGAGTTGAAAACAGTGCCACCTTTTTAATAAACAGCGTGGAGACAGTCGTCGTCGCATTAAGGGTGACGCTGTCATGACGTTGTCATCACGCGACACGGCTTTTTTTTTTTTTTTTTAAAGAATACTTTATTAGAAACCGTGGCGATTACATGCAAATTGTTAACTTCTACAAATGACAAGTCAGGTGGGCAGATGAAGCTAACATTTAGTATTCTGTTTCCCAACTTTCAACAAATATCATGTTTAGTGTTGGACTGCAAATTGGAAAAGGAGGGTGTGCATTCATTCAAGGACATGAAACACACAAGACACTGGTGCAGTGTATGTGGAATAATCGTGACGTCCCAGCTAAACTTTTGGAGAAAACTTGCATTTGCAGTGGCCTACTCATTTAGAATACTGTTTTGAGAGTTTTATCCAAAAATAGAGGGTCCCACCCAAGGGGTACAGACAAATCCAACAATGCTCTTCATTAAAAAGTCATCAAAGCATCAACTGATATATAAATGATATTGTTTGCTTGTTCTCTCCTACATTATGATCTGGAAAATAAATGAGCAGATTGTGTGTCTGCGCATAATAGATCATATCTGTTATGCCAAAAAAAATATATATAAAGAGTGTCAAAATGTTACCATGTCCTTAAACTTTGATGAATCCAGTACAGATGACCCCACATCTGGTCTGTTCAATCACATGAAGACAGTAAGATTAGAGATGTGTCCACATCAGTCTGTTATCTTTCTGAAAATGTCTCATATCAGATGATCCTCAATCTGTAAATATAAGAGGTCAGCACCATTTGAAAACCAACCTCCTGCTGCAGCTCCTGCCATTATGCTGCTTTGAACAGTCATGTGGATGAGTGTCTGTGATAGAATAACCAGCTGACCTGGGACCAGCTGACCAACGGTTACCATGTTGTGCATGAATTCATAGAATAATAGATTATAGAAGTACAGCCTCCACACAGACACTTAAAGGACTGGCCAGACGTTTCAAACCCTGATTATACAGTTATATAGAACCGATTATGTTTATTTTTAATATTCAGGAAACAATTACCAAGGTCTGAACCATAGTGACCTAATAGCTGGCTACTGCCATGCTGTTAGTGGAAAGGTGGTAATGCAAGTCGATGTCATGATTGGCCAGAAAAGAAAGAAGCTCCAAATAATTACCCCAATATGTGGACTCCTTGCTTCCATCATGTCTCCTAAATGAGAGCTTGTGTTTACCCAGAAATATGATACAATCAATCAGTCTTTTCAGTATTTACACATTTTTTCAATAGCACTGTTGTTTGCAAGTGTCCTGTGCTCTGGTGTCACATTGCAGCCTTGGTAAGGCAATTCAGGTTTTGTAAAAACCCAGCGTGGCATCAAAAAAACAAATTGGTTGGTCACAAAAAGACAATCGCAGCAATACAATTTGCTATGTCGCTGAAAGCCAGGTGTACCTATTCATTTGTTGAAATGAAAAGTACATGAATGCAAAGAAAACCTTTTCCCTGCCAGGGACTGGGCTGCTATCGGCAGGTTGGTCGACTTTTCCACTCAATTTCCAGCTTTTCTTGAAAGGTCCTGCACCCAGAACATCACTGGACTACCATCTACAGAGCATCAGTGACACCAGTAAAGTGTGATGTCTGCACAGAGCCCAAAGTATACTGAAAGACAACACCCACCCAGCCACAGTCTGCTCACCCTGCTGCAAGCTGACAAAAGATACCTAAGTATCTGCTGCCGTACCACCAGGCTACGGAGCAGCTTCATTCCCCAGGCTGTGAGACTCTTAATTCATCATCAGTACTCCATTTTATAAAGGTGATGTAGCACAAAGGACTCAAACAGTTTTATTTTTTTTAAACCTTTTCTTACCTTGTGAGCAACAAACTTTTTTCAATAAATGAGATGTATACGACTGAAAAAGACAAACTGTATGTAATCTGGTGTATGATGCCGAGGCTTTCTGGCATGAAGAATTTGACCTCCAGAAGGTGAAACAAGCAACTTTCCCAAAGAGGGATTTGAAAGTTGAATGAATATGATGCAGTACAATGACAAACAAAGTCATTTAAAGAGTTGAATGACATGAATGACACGAATACGCAAAATTTGGATCATTTACATATGCATACAAGTTGGAAATATTCAACTAAAGGCTCCATTTAGGCTGACTTTAGTTCTACATAAAAAAAGCCCCACACCAGTCCAGGCCTGCTGGGTGTTAATGCAGAGAATTCAAAAATATGCCAGATTCTCATCATATTTCAGCACTTGGAGGAACATATACCCACACCAGTGAAGCCATTTGTGTTGTTTTAGTATTAATGCAGGGCTGTTGCCTGAGAGTTATTGCAAATTTACACTGTCATCATGACATGAATGAAAGGAATAATCCATTTTTTTTTGTCTGGTTTTGGTATAGTTTATTTATTAATGGTATATTTTTGCATAGGGAAACATACTCATTTCCAGTAATGAATTCATTAGCATTTCCTGATAGCAATGGCTAAATATGTTTAGAATGACATTATTAAGGATGTTAATATCCCCCACAGCAGATGAATAACATTAGGGCAGAGCGACAGATTCAGACAGATTCATTCAAACGGGAACAGCACTCCAACTTTAAACGGGCAACTGTCAGTCCATGTAACCATGAGAGGACAAGTACGCAACAGCGTTGACATAATTGCCTGTCCCTGTCTTAGAGGTACAGTTTACATCATGCAAGAGAAGGTTGATTATTGACATTTACACAGGAAAAAGTACTTAAAATGCTTGTTAAAGCTATAAACTACATCCTGTCCAGAGTAGCAGCCCTTTCCACAGTGAACATCTCAGGCCAGAGTTAATGTCAGCACTCAGCTTTCCCAAGCTGGAACATAGTAGATAAGAAGCATAACTTGTCTCTGCCTCATCTATTATTTTCTCATATTGGGATACCAAATTGTGCACATTTCTTACTGGCAGGTGTCAATAATGTTGTATATTAGGACAAGTTATTTAGTTAAGTTAAACAAGACAGTTTCTTATTCGATTAGAGTTATAGCCATCGTACTGATGTTCTTTTAATGTGTTCTTTTGGAAGTGACCATAATGCACTCTGTGGTGCACCCCCACCATGTCAACTGTTTTGAGGTATCGGAGGACCTCATCATCTATCATATGTATAATTGATTATTGAAGATTTTGTGTTATGCCATAGCTTAATTATCAATATAATGTCCCAGTGTGCACTTAATGCAAACATGACTGCGGTCTGTGCAAATTGTAGTCATGCAATAACTGATGAAAGCTGATCATGCCTATGCTCTCTCTGATGTAAGGGATATATCTGGAAGCTAGCGAAGCAGTCATATGCTGTAACAACTGGAAAATTATAGGAAGAAAACTTAAACTATGAGACGGCAATAAAATATTCTGTGAGAAATAACTATTTTGTTCATTACAAACCGTCTTCAGCACATGGAGTAACAGTGTGCAGAAGCGATATAACTGCAGATACAGAAAGGAATTAACATTGCATCACTGTCACAGGAAAACTTATAGCTCTACAAAATCTGATTTTAAATAACTATGAAAGGTGTTCCATCTGCAGTGAGTCTGAATTACAGAAAAGGTATTGGAGTGCAATTAAAAAAACAAACTTGCAATTCATGTAAAAAAAACACAAAAACAAACACATACTAGAATTACAAAGTTTTCAGGCAACCGCAGCAGTAGGGTGTTGAATGATATAGAAAAGAGCCCTCTAGGAAAACATCCCCCAAAACTGAACTGTTAGATACTCAACAGTCTCTTTGCTCCTCTCACAGCTGTCAGGTAAAGATTGATCAACTTTAGCTGCTATGCTATAAAATGGGAATGACCACCCATAGTGCCACTATTCAGTTAAACTACTTAGAAAACTAACTTTAACAAGCCAATTACAGCCAAAAGCTTCAGAAAGCAGTTATAATTCTGCCATGATGCATCTCAAATGCAGTCATCCAAAAATATTGGTTATTCTCTCAGCTAACAGTGGTCAAAACAACACTTGGTTTGTACCACAAAGTATAGAAAAATCTAGTGGCAACTTCACACCTAATAAATTTATCCCAATAAATGTGGTCAACAAATTTCTGAATATTTTTTACAGTGTACCTATCTAGAAACTGACAACATTCATACGGTGGCTATTTTTCCACAAAAGTAAGCAGGATTTTCGATTTTTCAACTTGCCATCAGGGCAAAAACTACAGTTATGTCGTGGATGAGTTGATCAGTTCAGTGGATACAGCCAAGTCATGGATGATGTGAATTCATGGGTTA
Source organism: Spondyliosoma cantharus (assembly GCA_900302685.1). NCBI lineage: Eukaryota > Metazoa > Chordata > Actinopteri > Spariformes > Sparidae > Spondyliosoma > Spondyliosoma cantharus. The sequence continues at coordinate 22,380 of OMLP01031354.1, read as the reverse complement.
CTTCATTAACATTGGAGATACTGTCAACTGCATGGGACACACTGGCTCCAAATTCAGGCTGCATAACAGTTTGGTAGTCACACTTAACCAGGTACACACAATTCTAAGTAGTTGCCAACTATTGAGAAGACGCTAATGCATAGTTAACTAATAGCCATGGATCATAACATATACATTAAATTCATTAAAATGCCAGGCATGTTAATGAACCAATAATTGTTCATGTGGTAGTCAAATGCTCAAACAATGATCAAACAAAGCCTAAACTGTCCTTAGCAACAACTTAACACTGCACCTTTATTACGTACATGTCAGTCAATTTTGATGTTTTCTAGTTAATGTGATATGTGGAATGAAGTATTAATGTAAATGTGCACTGAATACAATGACACTGTCAATACTTATCATTGGTTATTTTCCTTAAAGCAGCATTCCCAGTGCCCTAGTCATGTGTCTGGTCTAATGCTTCCACTGCCAACATTTACAGTATATGTTACATACCACAAAGACACTATGAACATAGTCAAAAGTGTTTAATAACATTGTCAATAAGCATCCTGACTATGTGGATTGTATGCATCTTCAAAGAATAAAACTGGCAAAAAGTGTCTGAACATGTAGTCCTTGCCCGAAAGCTCTTCAACATAGCACATTTATAATAGGGTCTATTAATGTCTAATAATATTTTACTGCAATTCCTACTATAACTAATGTAAGTGTAATAATAATGCAATGATCAGTAATATGTTGTGAGCCATTTAGCTCTGGATTAAGGGTAAATCAGCAACAAGCCTTGATCATTTTAAACATTTGGACCTGTCATAGAAGGGAAATTACAGGGGTTTCTAATAACATTAACATTGGCTCCATTCTTCAAGTGTCCATCCAAGTAAGCCATGACAGTGTGAAAGTGAGCCAACATGCAAAATACAGGACCCTGAAACTGAAGCAGCTACATGAAACTCAGCCATCATTTATTTTATTAGTTACACCTCTGCTTTCCCAACTGTCACATATATGTTAAAATGTCTTCTGTTAAAAAGGCCCATAAGGTCTTCAATATTAAGATAAAGCAGAATTAAGTTATCATTAAGACAGAATACATTGGAACAAGATAAGATGAAGAGACTTTCTTGGTGTATATGTGTCTAAATATATCAATAACTATATGTTTTTTACTTAAATATGTGTATACATTACAGGCTCTGTGTGTGTAGCATGACATTTCATTCTGCATCAGTGTGTTATAGAATGGCAAGGAATGAACCTTGTTACCTTGATTCTCCTGCTAATGCCTTAACACTATTCAGGAAATACTTGATAACTATTTATCATGTAGTATTAAGTTTCTGATGTGTTCTGAACTCTGTCTTTGGCAACTACTCACAATTTTAGTGCCTTTATATAGAGTGATATCATCGCATTATTTAGCAGCATTTGGACTCTGACAGCCTTTTCAAGTGCAGCCTTGAAAGGAGGTTAAAATAGGACAAAGCTATAGTCTCTGAAAATAATCCAGCCTAAAATAAAGAACCATTTATCTGCAATCAATAACACATTCATTTCCCCTCAAATGCAGATAGTATGTCAGTGTTCATTTAGTTTTTTTGGGTTGTTTTATGGCTTATCATCTCAGGACCTGGCCAGCACAGCTAGTGATGTTCTCAAACCAGTCAATAAGCCGACGCGTCACACAATCATGTAGTGTTTAAATTTAACATGTACTGCAAGGTACAGTATACAAAGTAAACATAAACATGAAAGGCACTGCTTCTTGAAATAATTTTAGTGTTTTTTTTTTTTTTCCAGTTTCCATGCTATTGACCTGCTGGTTTATTTTGATAGAGCAGAGAAAACACTTAAATTCAGCTGTCTTTTTCTTGAGAAAAGTGTTGCACGGAAAGGCCTGTTACCAATGTGCCTGTTCAATTGCTTGGCCTCTGGCATTAGGCATTGCAGCTTTCTTGAAAATGTTCATCCAAACTACTTCATACTTCACACTGATTGCAGCATGTAATCAAAATGTTTAAAACTGAAATAACATGACATATTTTTAGGCATAACCAGCATCTATACCTCGGCCTTGCTCCTAACCCATGTCCACTCTCAGCTGTTTCAGATGTCGTGTTAAGTTGCTGCTGGTGAAAACCCAATGTTTCCCAGTTTTGGTGCTTCATGATAAAAGATTTTAATCACTTTATACTGGGGACTTTAACTGTGAAGGATGTAAGAATATGTGTTATCTCTGAATTAGCAGATCTTTGTTTGGGATGATCCTTTACCACTGCAGAGAGTTAAGTGTTTTTACAGCCGCTCACTTAAGCACTGCTCAACATAAGAGTGTCATTAGTTAAAGGCCATCAAGTGGCTAACTATAATGGATATGATAAAACCTGCTGTACTGGGCTAACATGCTGAGTCCAACCGAGTCAGGATGAACCAACACGTGTGTAAGGAAATGCCCCATTAATTTGTACAGCCTGGACTAAACTGCAGGAAAGATGCTTTGATGTTGCATAAAAGTTTCAATAACTACAATACAATAATAATAATAATACAAATGTCTGCTGCCGTTTGTGCATGTGTGTTGTATGTGTTTCTGAGTGACTTGAATTGAGCTTTCTGTCCCCCAGCCACTGCTGCAGAGTGAGTTTTGTAAATATGAAGTAGATCGGATGAACAGTTATCAAGAGATACAAACCACAGAAAGATGCAATAGCATTTATCATCAGTGTATGAATGTACGTATGAATATGTGAATGTCAACTGTGGAGTGAATCGCTTTAGTGGTTTTAGAACGGAAAAGCATATCAAGTTAATTTTTGTGATAAATACATTATTCTCATTAACACTCAAGGTGGGGAATTTCCAGATATTCTGAACACAATGAAGTCGATTATTGTTGATTCCTCAAATGGACTTCCCCTCATTCTCACAAAGGGTGGAAGAAATGATATTATGTATATGTATTATACTATGTTTAAGTGGGTTTGATATAGAGGACTGGGCACACTGCATTTTGGCTTGGTGGTGGTATTGAGCAAAGGCCTTGTTTCAGTACATTAGGGACTTTAAGCAGCAACAATTGAAGGGACGGCGTTTGAGAAAAAAGTTCAACTCTGCGCATGCGTGATTCTATTCTATCTTGACACTGTAGTCCAACAGTCTACCACGGGAGAACGCCTGGTTTGCCATACCCAGGAGTACGTCAAAAAGAGATAGAAGGTAGTTGTAGAAGAAGATGATGAACCATAATAAGCCCCATCGTGGGTTATAAACCACAGCCATTCTGCTCATTTCAACTGCATTTTCCTTATGGGCGATACTATAGCCAATAGAAAAAAATATTGGTCATAATTAATTGTTTAATTTTGCATGATTCATCCTATACAAAGCCCCTATGTTTCAGGACAAGATTAAGATATTCTAATAATTGTTGCTGCCACCATCAGTCATCATCAGTCAGCTTAACCTCATGTCTATCTTGTTCTTGATCCAGATCCAATTTCAGATTTCTCTAAACACTGACTGTAATCAAAATAACACATTTAGAGGACTGTGCAACCTTTTTTTAGTGAATTCTGGTTCACTCTCACATTGATTTCCAGGATTGTCTCTCTCCCACTAACCTTTTCAGCCATCACCATTCATCATCCCCAAGATTGCTAAATCAGCCCACCCAAATTTGTTCTCATTTCATGAGTCCCTTGCTCTGTATCTTGGCCACCACAGTCAAAGTAAAATGTACAAGCCCTACTAGTCATAAGTCCACGTTCATACTTTTCTACACACTGCTGTTTAAAACTTGAATTTTACAAGCAACATAATAACAGCTGAAGAAATAGCTGAAAAAATAACCTTAAAGCCAAGTTAAATAGTCAAGTGAATGCATCCATATAAAGTGCAAACTAATTCATGGCTTTCATATTTGTTTGTATTATGAACATTTAGTCAGGACTTGCCACCAGGCTACTTTTACAACCAATGGTTTTGCTCTTACAAAGTGGCATTTTCAGATCCAAGGTGGGCATACTGTAACTAAACACTAAAATAGTGTATAGTTTATTTACAACACATTAGTGTCCACATTTTGGAAAAACAAACATCTAATTGAAAAACAAAACAGTGAATGATGTGTTTGACACAGTAACACTGTCAATGTCAATTAACCAGTCCACACACACTTTTACCACTTTCCCTTTAAACACCAGAGCCACTACACCAGATCATCTCTACGAGTGGTGTCAACACCGCTTATGGCAAATGATGATGTTTGACAAAATAATATTATCTCAATGTCCACATTGAGAGCTTTCTTTCAATCTATGTTTGCTACTATCTCAACTGGCAAGCACTGCCACTGCTTAACCTAAAATTGTGTACTGGCTACACTGGTTAATGCCAAGCAATTACACATGCAGCTTTTTTAAAGCTTCCAGAAGTACCATGAAAAGTGTGAACACTGTCCATTAATGTACTGATCTTTAACTAAAGGCAAGGCACATAATGTGTTTTATGAAATATCGTGCAAAATAGAAGTTTAACAACAGGGCTATTATTAAAATGTAAAGAAATTGCCAGCCCTTCCGCTGCCCTCTGATATAGCATAGAATACAGAGGAAGAAGGGGTCAGGGGGTAGGGATAGGGACAGAGAGGAAGAGGTATCATCAGTTCGAGCCATGCATTCATTAGGTCAGCACAGCGACCACTGCAGCAGCATGCAGCATACATCAGCTTTAGGCCAACTTTAACCAAACCTGAAACCTTGCCTGAAAACCCAGTCCATATCAGCACACTCAGTACAAAATCTGAACCCCTAGCAGACACTGACTGCTGTCAACTTTAATCCCAAACCCTGGGAAAGGAAAGGGGAATAACATGCTTAGTTTTTTTAGATGCAGCCTGACTGCATATAAAGCCAATAGAAAAATGCATGTGGGCAGAGAAGACCCTTGTTCTAGATGGTGCAAAATCACTAATTCCAACACTATGGTACTAACATTTATAGATACAAATAGACAAGAAAAAGGAGAATAAAGTGAAGGAAAATATCAGCCCCCACTTCTTCTGGGGAATTCCAAGTCTGAGCACACGTAGGCACACTGACTGTGGGACCTCGCCTGCAGTCTGCAAAAACACTTGCCGTTCAATCGGATCCACCTTAACAAAGATACACCAATACTAATGCCAATACTCCATGTAACAAATTTCAACAGACTGCTTTGTAATTTAAAAGAAGATTCTGGATTGTATTATTCATCTACATTCAGCTCGTTGACGAAAGCTATTGTTACTGTTCCTTGAACTGACATCTCACCCTTTATGACTTCTATGAATGTCTGAGATGTCAGCATTACCAGATAAAAGAATAAACCTTCGGGTTCTATTAAATGCTAATCATGTCAAGTTTTTGAAAGGATTCTAATTAAACTTTAAATGCAGCATGTAAGATCTTAAGCTATTAAATGGCTTTCATAAGATTATTGACTAAATTAAGCTGTGAAAAGCCAGCCACAAGGGAATATTATCTTATCCTTACAAAATCACTCTCATAGTGTATATTCTATGTCAACTTTAGACACAAAAAAGCAAGCTTGTGGCTTTTTTTTTTTTTTTTTTTAAATACTTGACTTTGTTGTTTCAAGTGGTAAACCATCAAGGTTTGACCTAAAACCAGCCCTGGCATTGCCAAAAACGTGTCCTTCTATTCATCTGTCTCCAGCCCACCCCTACCTAAACCACCTGCTACAGTTCCTCCAAAGATTGTTGAGGTTGATTTGGAGTTGAGCTAGACAGCCCAGAACTTGTCTGGGACACCCTCTAGACAAGACTTTTGTGCTCAGGTGAAGTCAGTATGCAAATAACCTGATGTCATAACAATCAATAACTTTAAGAAAACACACACCAGCATAACTTAAGCATAGTGCAATGCCTGCTGTATTCCTTCTATTCTACCTATGTGAAATGTAAAACCTCACTACTGACTTCTGAGACACAAACAAAACCTACACATCTTCTCAAAACAGAGCAAAGATGAGTGCGGAAATACAGGAACAACATTCCCATTCTGACACACTCACACACTCACTTACATACTGTGCGC
>OMLP01031354.1:3577-16256 GCA_900302685.1 Spondyliosoma cantharus | reverse complement strand
CAAAAGTCATGTTTTGTCCCCATAAAAACTTTTGGTCCTGACATGTTTTATGCCAGAAGTGGTCCCCAGTAGGTAACACAAATGTGTATATATGCACACACACACACACACACACACACACACACACACACACAGCTACGGTTTAAGACACATTTAGTGTTATACAGCCAGTTTCCTGGTGGTTGGGTTTCCACATGATCTTGTCTTTGCCTTTTCTTATTTCTTCTGAGTCCTTTCTCTTTGGCAGGGTGCAGGTCTCCTCCAAACAATGTGCCTTTGGCCACTTGGATAAGTACTTTCATGACAAATTGATCGTTCATGTAAAAAGATGTCCTCTGCTAAAAACAACCCTTTCTGATAGCAGTAGCACTAGGCCAAACTCTATACTGGTGTCCAACTGTAGCATTGTCTGTTTTGTTGGAGGGGCCCTGAAAATAGCTCTTAAATTTCACTATTACTCGTTATTTTCTGATTTTATCAAATAGTCTTAAAAACATGAACTTAGAAAGCAAGTTTATGGTTTTAGGCTGGTGATTGTCAAAAAAGACAAAGCCTCTGTCTTTTGGTGAGAAGGGAGGGAAACACTGGGCTAATTAAAATATTTAGACATATCAATAACATTAAAAAGTGCAAAGAAACATTAAATATTAACAACAGGATCTCTCTTTCTAGTTGGTTCAGAAAATACGGGAGGCTTATTTGCATATATATTACGCAGCACCTGCAGCGGAGAGGGGCATTCTGGGTGTTGAGGGGGATGAGGTCTATGTCTGTTCCAGAGAGGAGGTCTTAAAACCAGATTTTTAGTTAAGACCCAGGGTACGCAGGTAAGACTGATATCCATCCCTGGGAAACAGGCCTCGTCCTTAGGACAGGTTAGGTTAGGTTACAGGCTTCTTCTGATCTGGTGTGCTGAGGCCTGGTTGTGGTCTGCAGTTTATTTGGACCAACTACACTCCATTACTTTGACTTGCCATTTGTGAGAACTGATGAGTGTCATACAGTATAGTTCATTTTATGGCTGCAGAATGGCTGAGTGAAAGCAGCATCCATCTTCATCCAGACTGTCACTTCTTGGTATATACATATATATCAATACATTACTTTGTATATTTTTATATATGTATGACCACATGTCATGTTTCTACAAAGCTGAATATATTTTTCCTCTGGCAATATCTTGACAGCATCGTTCCCTTTCCTCCAGGATAGTACTGCCGTGACAATCACCTTTCCTCCAGAGTTCACTCAGTTGCCCAGATACCAAGACTGGAAAAGAGACAAACACACAATTAAATTTTGCTTTGAAATGAGTCAAATAATATGTACAAAACTTTGTAACACTACATAATACAACCAGTGACTGGTAGTTAGGTTTTTCTTCATTACAATTATTGTCTTAAAATATGGCATTTTACATAGAATAAATTATCCAAGCAGCTTTCAGGTGTTAATTACATGCGTTATACTTTTTCTTACTGACCATTGGTCTAGGTCAATGCATCTCCTGAACAGGACTCCATTGTTGAATTTCAGCCTGCTTGTGCATTTTTTCAGCCTAAAAATGCTGAAACTGAGAAGCTAATGCTATGGTACTGAGAGCAACAACACACTAGATAGCTGACTGCTGAGTGAGATGCCCTCTTGGCCCTCGGTTAGCTAGTAAAGACTGCTGATTGGTTACTCTGCTCACTATGACAAATCCCCTGAGTCCATCAGGGGAACTGTATTAACCCTTATTTGCCGCAAACATTATTTAATGTACTAATAAAACAGTTAATTCACCAGTGAGAACATTTCATGGTAAATGGACTGTATTTATGTTGTACTTTTCTAGTCACATTCAACTTTCTGCATGATCAACAATATTAATACAAGATATCATCCCAGCTAAACATGTGTGTGAGGCGGGCCCTGAAAACATTACCGCCCAGATAAAATCCTGCATGTAAATAGAGCTCGCTTCTCTCAATGGACACAAGAAATAGGGGGAGAGGGATATATGAGGGAAAGGAAGACTATGCAGCTGTTAAGATGAAGGGGTAAAAAAAGAAATCAAAGTACACTAAAGTACTTGTATTTTGTAAAATTATTTTTTATTTCAAGAGGCAAAGTTTTCAAAAGCTTTCTGTTCTGTAACTTATTTTAAAACGCAGCCCAGTTCACTGTTCAGTTCACTGTGAAAATTGACAATATTGTTGAAATATAGAATTTTATTTTATTCTATTTGACAGTCAGTTGTTGACTACATACAAATGTTAATACAACTAACCTACTTGGCTCCTTAAATATACTGTGCAGTTGAAGGCACTGAATTGTAATGCGAGTTAGACAGTTATGATGGTTTTCTCTAACTGGACCTCTGACTTTTAATTGAATAACCCTGTGGCCATTGGTCATGGGTTTGCTCGGAAACAACAGAGGTTAAAATAATTTGTGATGTTTAGAAAGACATTACAGGACCCATTCTACAAAGGTGGTCCAAAAAGTGCTTTATTCTTTTCAATTTTAAATTATTTTATTCTCTCTATCTCTCCCTCTGTCTCTCTCTATTCCTAGGAAAGTACAATATGTGGAAACATTATCTAATTAATATTATGCCACACTCAAAAATGTAGTGATAATATTTTTAATCATCATCATCGTCATTAAAGCACACGAGATGCTTGTAAAGAATCCATGAAGCAGAGTCAGATGCTGTAGAGAGGTGTTGGAGACAGGTCAAGCAGCTGCAGATAAGCATGGTTTGATTGGCCGCATGCTACATGCACTGCCTTTCCTTTTTAACATCCTTCTAACAACACCATTAATCTGGCCATCCAAACAAAGAATAAGATGTGGAATGGCGCCAGTGTGATAAACAAAGACTGAGCGCTCCAGAGGGACAAGCTGACTGCAAACAACTGCCCCACATGTGCTATATTTGTTTAGTTGGGGATTATTGTTCCTCCCGGTGTCATGTGTTTATACCGAAAGCCATCAAATACATACAATGAGATAACAGGAACAGTTTCAACATTGTCTTTATAAATTTGGCCATGGATACAACATCATTTTCATGGTAATTCTTGATAATGGATGTGCAAGCAGTAAGACTATAAAATCGACCAGACATAATTCTAAAAGTAAAACACAAAAATGGACTCGAACATTTACACCTGCGGGTGGTATTCAGCTAAAGCCAGGTCCCATTGTGCAAACTGACACAGCTGATGGAGCCATCTCCATTGCCTGCTCCATCTGTTGGAAATACTACCAGTGATTGTGCCAGCGTCACTGGGCTCAGCTGTGGAGCCAGATGTTAGTGATGAACATCAGTGTGCAGGGCTTCTGAACTGTGGGACGGTCTGCTGGAGCAGATGTAGGACTTGATTCCAGTCCCAGCTGTTAATCATGCAAAGGTCATATTGGCCAGAGACTAAACTGAAGGGCATATTTGGTGAATATGTTAATATTTGGAAATTTTGACTTTCTCTGCCTCAGTGAAACCTGGTTTCTTGATAGGATTAAATGCACTTTCAAATAACTGAAACTACAAAAAACTATTTCCAAACAACCTGAAGTTTTAATTTTTGGCAACTTTAACACTGATTGAACTGATAAAAGCAATAGAAAAAGATTTTTAACCAAATTGTTAAAGGTGCTACCCGTATTACAAAATCTACCAGAAGTTGACTAAAAAGTACATTCCAAGACTCAGTCCATCTAAAACCTATGGATTAAAGTTTAAAAAACGCAAGCTTCCACTTCTGGAGAGTGAACTACAAAAAATGCTTTGGGATAAAGTTAAAGATAAGGATGACGTACATACTTATTTAAACAATTCATGAATGAAGTTGAAGGGATTACTGGCAAGTTTCTAAAACAGTTTAGGAACTCAAATAGGAAATATTATCTAACCTTAAATCAAGAGCTGTTGATCAGCCATTTTACTTTAGGGCAACAATATCTTACCAGCTCAACTGTTAATAATAAACTTTTTTATATAGTAAGAGTATAGTAAGAGTTTTCGAAGTGCTTCGACAATCAATCAAAAGCAAGAAACTCAGGAAGACAATATTATGGAACAAACACTCAATAGTCAAAGCAACCACAAGGAAGCCTCATCTAAGTGAGTTAAAACAAGAATGCAGAAAAGAACAGTGATGTAGAAACAAATGACTATCTTCACCCATTATAGTTAGCATTTTAGAACAACTTCATCACTGGATAAAGGTGAAGTAGTAATTTTCTCTGGATCTCAAAAAGGTACTTGATACATTAAATCATGATATTAAACTTTGTGATTTAGATTCCCATCTAAAATTTGAGAAGCATGTTATAATGTGATGTGCTCCCAGGACTGTGTGTGACAGAGAACTCTTGCAGCTGAATTCCGGACATACTGTAGTCTTTTTAACCCCTGCATAGATAGGCGAAAAAGGAGAGAATTACAGTAGTCAAGTCTGGATGTAATAAAAGAGTGGCTTAGAGTCTCAGCAGGGCATAATCTGAAAGGCTGTTCTGGTAATGTGTTTAATGTGTGCATCAAAGCAGAGGGAGGCGTCTAGAATGACACCAAGATTTTTACCTCAACTACTGGGGATGTGATGAAACCAGAGACGGACAGTGTAGAGCGAGAGATTTTGCGAAGGGTGACTGAGGAACCAATGAGGATGTCCCTGGTTTTACCCTGACAGAGCTCGGGTTAAGGTTCATTTTTTTTATCAACCCATCATAATAAACATAATCTTTGATTCAAAATATGTTCATCAAACTAACGGTCTCTTTGTCTTTACTTGTTTGCAAAAAGTTAACATCCATATTGACCACTTCCCTGCATCTGCATTAATTTGTACGTTTCTGCCTGAGGCAACAGTGCTTGCCAGAGCAATGCTTGCTAGGAGACAGGAGTTGTGCAGTGAGCCCCAAGAGGAGCACTGTGGCCATGGTCCCTAAAAGGCAATCCGATTTCAAAAAATGAAAAGACAGGAGAGAGGAAAAAAAGGGCAACAGTACGTCACTTAGTTTTTCTTGAAGAAAGGTGGGTGTAGTCTGTGAGTGGTTGATATGAACCTGTTAGCTTGATGTCCACAGTGAAATAAGTTACATTTCACAGTTACATTGCACTCCTTTCTAACCTACATTTACTAAGTGCAGGAAAGGTTTAGCAAGCTAATTATTCCAAATAAGTTGTCCCTGTCCTTTCTTTCTTCAGATGTTTTGATGCAGACTGAATTATGGTGGGTTGATGACATATACAGATACAGGTATATGGTATTAATCCCACAAGAGTGAATTTGTTTGAGTAGCTTGTTGAACACAAAACAAAAACAGCTGTTATTTGGGGAAAACATTAGGGCTTTTAGGGGTCATTTGTTCTTATTCATACTAAGTTAGCCTACCTTTTAAATTTATGTTACTGACATCTATTGTTTTAATGTGTGTTTGTTTTGGTTTCATGTATACTACCATTTGTTCACACAGTTATGACCATAGCTTTTTCCTAATTTTCCATTCATTCATTTTACAATTAAAATGACAGTTTCTTACAGACCGCATTAGTCTTGCATCAGATAATGAATTCCACTGTATGCAGACTGTTGCATGTATGTCTTCATAAGTTATATTTGCACAGCCCACTGTGGCAGTAAACATCATACTGTTAGTATTGCACTACAAGAGACAAGACAATTGCAAAATTAGAGTTAAGTAAAGCCGAATGGGTCGATTGAGTCCCGGAGATGTGTTTACAGCAGTTGCGTAGGGTTCGTGTGGCCTGTGGTGATGGGGCAGCACCCCTGCAGGGTAGTACCAGTGGCACAATGATTCAAGATGGTTCAACAGAAGACTATGACAGACTGTGTCAAAAGCACCAGTGAGACTGAGGAGTATAAGTACATATGCTGAGGTAACCAGAGTCAGGTCATTGATAACAGGGCAGTCTCTGTGCTGTGTTTTGCCATGAAACAGACTGAAATTCTTCCCAAAGTTCATAGTAGGTGTTCTTTACCCCTGCAGTGTCAAAATAATTAGCTTTGCGATAAACAGACAGGAATGTGAAATTAATTATGTGCAGTTTGAAAATGTTGACTTACTGGGAGTGGAGACAGTTCACTAAGTAACACATTGTTAAAAAGTAGGGGGAGCTCATGAGGCAGGTGGTTACTTTATGGTTAAGGCGAGGAAGAGTCTTCGTCATTTATTGGTTATTGGTTGGTTATTTCAGGACTGATACTGGAATGGTAGTTAGTAGGTTTAAAATCTCCTAAATGAAACTTCTCGAGCTAATGCATGCTACAACTTTGTAAGATCAGAAAGTTGAAAGATTGATCATTGAAAGTTTTGTCAATCCTTTAAACTTAAATTGTGTCTTTAGTTGTACATATGTCACTATGGTAAGCTTGTGAAGTTCATAGAAAGTCAATCATTCTATGAGTCTCTACTCCCACAGGAAAACATTCATTTTAAAATTCAGAAAAAAATGAATATAAAATCAATCATTAGAGGTTTCATTTCAGCTATGGAACCTTGTTCTACCTCCATTCAAGACTAGTAGTGTGTCAAAAAGGAAGATGAACAAGATGGAATAATAAATATTTAGGCGAAAAATAGTAAAGATTCAAATATCTAGACAAACCAATAAAGAATGTCAGTAAAAAAAGAGCAATGGACGTGATAAGAAACTTAACTTTCTGAAGAAAGCATAAACATAACATAACATAAAATAAACAGAAGAGCCACTTAAAACGTCAAGAGGGGATACATGACATCAAATTCAGTCATTCAAGTTCAAGACAAAAGAGGGACAAAATTAGACTGAGATGCAATGATTTCCTTAAAATGACTACTGATTTGTTCAGAAATAGCCTTTTTTAACACAACAAGTTATTAACCTCTTGGACCTTTTATTTCAGTCCCAGAGATGGATCTATCAAAACTTTACCATACAGAATCATATCACTATGAGTAAGTGGGGATTGATTGGTTTTCTTAACAGATGCGAAAGGCTCTTTATCCTCCAATAATCTGGGTTTTGTAGGGTTAAGTGAATCTCCCCTAAATTTAGCTTGACAATGTCAAATGAACCGACTAACCTGGGCTTGGTAGAGTCCACCTGGGTCTCGAGGGGTGACTCCAACGAAGGAGGTGCGATTGGCAGGGGGGGTCCCAGGGGCCGAGTATGCTGAGGGTGTTTGCGTAAACAACATCAGTCTCATAATGTCTATTATAATTCCATGTTATTTGTGAAGTTACATGAGGAAATACTTTTAACAAAATCTGTCAACATCTGTCCATACAACAATGGAGCTCCAAAAGCCGATAGCATCAAATCTCTTGGCTCCTGGCAAAGTTCCTAGCTGTGTCATGAAGAACATATTAGCCTAATTGATCCAATCTGCCCTTTTATGCTAGTTTCTGCACTCAGTAACTTATTTGAGCAGGTTGCAATGCATAATTCTTTATGTCAGTACATCACACTCAGCTCCAACTATCACTGATTTTGGTGAAACCAAATTACATTTTATGCAAAAGAATGTCCTCTAGTTTTCCCTCTAAAGGCCTCCAGCTGCTCTGCTGCATCTATCTGTGATTTATGGAGTTTCCTGAAAGCAACTTGTTAACTGCTATGTAGTGTGGCTGCAAGATAGTTCACTCGAAAAGCTGAACTCTGCTCAGAGCATGGCCAGAGCGTGGTTTTCAGAGCGCAATTTTCAGATGGGGTCCAAGATGTGCACCAGAAGCAGAGCCATGACAGCGGGCAGTGCAGCCTCTACGAACATCATGACAGAGGTGAAGAGACCGAAGAGGAGGAAACTAAGAAGAGAAATAGAGACAGTGACCGACCAAGAGGCGGCACACGAGACCAAAGAGAACATTGGCGTTGGAAGGTAAGAAGAGAAATGATAGTGACGGAGCAAAGGGCAAGTGACATAGTCTCAGACTGGCTATTTTAGTCCTCTCGCACAGCTTTGCCAAATAAAAGACTGCGCGACAGACTGAGAGCTTGTCAAGTTGCTGTTGAATAGTATATAACATTAGCTGGCTTGCTAAATTGAGTGCCTTGTGTTGTTGCACTTGCTTGATGTTTGCTGTGTTGGCAAAGTTGTCAACTTGCTAGTTTTTGATCATTAGGCAAACCAACCTATTTTGACAGGATTTGTCAGTAGCATGTTACAGTCATACATCCAATTCACGTAAAATATGAATTACTATACAATGTTGCTTTACAACAGATAAAGGTGATTATTATTGGATTTTAATATTTATGTGTACAACCATAACAATAGCTTTGGTGCTGCATATATCTCATTCCTAGGATCAACTGGCCTCAGTCAGTGTGTACATAAACCCGCTCACCGTTTTAAGTATCCCTTCGACCTTGCTTTTGAGTATTGCATTGAAATGAAAAAGGTAAAAGTCTTTCTACAGAATCCTCTTTAAAATCCAAACCATCATTGTGTCTCTTGGACCACATCCCAACTAGGCTGCTTAAAGACCCGCAATAGACCTCCTACCATACTAGATATGATCAATTTGATACTTTTAAGAGGCTTTATACCATAGTCCTTTAAAGTAGCTGTAATTAAACACTTTCCTAACTCTAACCCTACTCTTGATGTTGATGTTGATGTTATAGCCAACTATAGACGTGTTTCTAACCTTTGTTTCTGCCTGACATCCTTGAGAAAGTAGTCACCAGTTATGTGACTTTATACATAACATTAGTTTGAGGATTTCAAGTCAGGTTTTAGAGTCTATCATAGCACAGTCCCAGATTACTAGTTTAGTAACTTGTGATTACATCAGACTTTTCTCTCTACTTGTTTTGCTAGATTTAAGAATCCACAAGGTTTGTTTACTTCCGTGTCAAGTGATAAGTGACATTGTATGATTTTTGGTCAATCATTTCAGAATAGGAAAATATTAGATACATTTATGTTTGATGTCTGATATTCAATAATTGATCTTAGTATTTGTATCAATATAAGGATACTTAATTTGTTTGTCCTTTTTCTCTCTTTCTCTCTTTTTCCCTCCCTCTTTTTTTTCTCTTTTCTCTCTTTTTCTTTATTATATTACTGCCTTGAGATGTGGCAATTTTGCCCTGGTTTGTTTCTGTTAAACAATTTTTCACTCAGATAAGGGATCAGTTTAAGGGGAGGAGTTTAGGTGAACATCCCCTATTCCCAGACTGTGTTTTCACAGTCACAGTTATTTTTAGGGTGGGTGAGTAGTGATTTTGTTTTTTGTAGGGACTCTTCTCTTTTCTTGGAGGAAAACAGGGTTGGGAACAAGAGGAGACCGGGGGACATGGTAGAGATGAACATGGTACTGGGCCTGAGGAATCAACCTTATTTCTCTTTAATAAACAATTGTATTTTCTTCATTGAGCAAACTTTGGTAGCACTGCTGTTACTTCTTACATCTCACTACTATCTTGGAATGGGCGTTATGGATTTACTATGAAGGAAAAAAGTAGAGGTGGCTTTTTGGCAAGAAACACATTATTGGAAAAAGATGTTGCTAGATTGCAGAATAAATTTTACCATGTAACTGCATCTTCTTCAGACATAAAAAAGAAAAGAGATGTAATAATCCTCAGCAAATGTACTTTCAATGTACAGATCTGGGAGAGATACAGAAGGGAGACTTGTTTTTAAGAAAAACATTAATTAATTACCGAATGTTTTTGATGCTGAATTCCATAAATGCCATACTCGAAATAGCTGAAGTTTCTCTTATAATAGGGGGTGACTTTAATGCAGTCCGGCTATACTCTTTGGACAGAACTGGGATTACTGAATCCGGAGAACAACATCTAGCTTCTAACACATTACGGAAATGGGCAACAGAATGTTTAGTTGTGAATGCTTGGCCAATGTCACACCCCCCAGTGAGAGAATTTACCTGTTTCTCTCCGTGACATCAGTCTCTCTAGCGTATTGACTACATGTTTGTTTCTACACAGCTGTATGCTAAAATTTCAGATCTTGAATTACTTCCCATGTCTCTCAGATCACAGAGCAGTGACAGGTAAAATAACCATTCTTTCTACCCCAAAACGTGCAGCACGTTGGCACTTTAACTCCACACTTCTGCAGAATGAAATCTTCCTGAAAGAAATGAAAGACCATTTAGATGAGTTTACTGCAATTAATAAACCATCAGTAAATGATCCTGGTATTCTGTGGGAGGCATTAAAGGTATGCATCAGGGATAAAACAATAGGGTTCACTTCCAATCTAAACAAATCTAGACTGCAGCATATTCAGAAATTTGAAAAAGACATCTCTGAGGTAGAAAACATGATGGCCCTGAATGTTACACCTGAGCTGATAATTAAGAGGGAGTTACGCAGTAAAGACCTAAATAATATACTTACACATAAATCAGACTTCCTCATGCATAGAACAAGACAAAATTATTATCTATGAGGTACATAGCCAAGTCGCTTGCTGGCAATAAATCTTAAAACCAAGAAAGTCTAGCAAATATAACCTCTATTAAATCTATAACTGGTCAATTATGTACAGACCCAATTGAAATCAATGATAACTTTATGGCCTTCTACTCATCTCTATATAGGTCAGAGATAAATTATGCTAGCTAATCATGTTCTAGTTTTTTAAACCCACTACAACTCCCACAACTCTCTCAGGAGGATCGCATTGATCTTGATGCTCCTCTATCTCTACTTGAACTCCACAAAACTCTCCTGTCAATCAACAAAGGCAAATCACCAGGCTTAGACGGGTTATCCCCAAAGTTCTATTCAGCATTCTAGCTCCGAGTAGGACCTCTCTTACTTGATGTGATTCTCTCTGCAATATCTAAAGGGTCGTTCTGTAAAAATAACAACATAGCCCTTATCTTGCTTCTTCTAAAAAAAGTCAAGGATCCACAGGATTGCTCAAATTATCGACAAATTTCACTACTGAATACTGATATCAAGTTTTATGCCAAAGCACTAGCCTCTCGATTTGAACTGCATATGAATTATCTCATTCATGAGGGTCAGACAAGCTTCATCAAAAAACGCCTTTGCCTCAGACAATGTATGCCGTCTTCGTCATGTCATTGAGTTTTCCAATAACACAGATTCTTCAACAGCTATCCTTTCTCTTGATGCGGAGAAGGCTTTTGATCACCTTGATAGGCATTTTATGTGGTCAGTACTCAGGGTATAAAATTAGATTTTTGACCTACCTGCCTGCCTACCTGCCCGGAAGAAAATTTGAAAAATTTCCCCCTATAAATGGTGACTACTGGTGAGATTTTTGAAAAAAAATTAATTTTCAGAATTTCAGAATCTAAGACATGAGACAAAACAGTGTAGACGTTGACACTGCTGCTTGAAAAAATGTTAACCTCTTGAGCATTAGAGAACTTTTTTACCATTATTTTCTTTATTATTATATATTTGTTATGGAAACAGAATCTGTTTCAGAAGTCAGTGGGCCACATGACATGGAAGCTATTGAGAAAAAAATCATAATTTCTATATATTAATATTCATATAAAACAGAGGAAGCACTAAAGTAAAATATAAAGAGCTGTGTCTCATTTGTCCAGTTTATTAATATGATTTGCTGCTGGATTGGAGTCACAGGGTCACATGACATGGAAGATATTGAAAAAACAGCAATTATTTGAAGACCCAGGACACGCTGGAGTGACTATGTCACCCGGCTGGCCTGGGAACGCCTTGGGATCCTCCCGGAGGAGCTGGAGGAAGTGTCCGTGGAGAGGGAAGGCTGGGCGTCCCTGCTCAGACAGCTGCCCCCGCGACCCGGCCCCGGATAAGCGGAAGATAATGGATGGATGGATGGATGGATGGATGAATGGATGGATATTAATGCTAAGTCATTTAATGACGGTCCCTAAATCAGTTTCCAGTGATTCAGCGCGAGGCTCTGGGAGGTGAGCTAACCGTCCTCCTGCTGCTCACACTGGGTGAACCTCAGTAAAATCACAACTGGACCCGAGTGAATATCCGCCGAATATCCAACCTGAAACTAACTGACAAGGATTTCAGTCACTCAACTTAAACGGTGACTTGTAGAAATTATACAAATAGCAGTAATGACAATAATAATCAATTTTAAGATAACTTAGGCTGTAGTGCTTTCACTGTGTGCAACTTAAATTCGTCATTCGCCCACCGTGATATTAAACCGACAAAATTCATGTCTTTTTTTTTGCGGCAGTTGCGAAAATCCGGCAGCAGAATGCATGTAGGGGAAACACTGACACATCAGATAACCTTCCGCAATGATTGCAGGCTCTTTGGTGGAGCTCTGCTTTGAATGAAGTTCCGTCGTGACAAATTAATGGACTACTTGCGGAGTGACGTGAAGACATGAATCAGAGGCACAACAAACGTGGACAGCGGTGAGCGGTCATTATGTTTACCAATACCAGACCCGTGCCTAGTGCAACTTGATACAGTTTCAAATGTTGAATGACGGTGGACAGCGAGGGACAAATTTGAAATTTAAAACGCAATCAGTAGATCTGCTGTAGCTGTAAACTGTGTCTATTTTACTGTTTGGCATTTATGTTGAAAGTTATATAGCAAAGTTGGCAAATTTCAGCAGCCTGCCAATGGTGTGTGACCTATTTATTTTACTCACCAAAACATATTTTTACACGCATTTGGCGAGTGGCGGGTGCCAATTTTAAGTCATATACATAT